>JAODAL010011611.1:0-99145 GCA_025379985.1 Phyllomedusa bahiana | reverse complement strand
GGGTCAGAAAACAGGGGGTTCATCGCCAAAGACTAGAGGGCCCCCCCACCGGGGTTTATAGGTTTGCATATGCCGGAGCACACGAGCTACCCATGGCAGTTCCTCTCAGCTGGTGGTAGACCTCTCCATCAAAAAGAAAGTAGTGCCTCATTAATATAAATTCAAGGAGACTGGCCACAAAGCGATTGTGTCCCCCAAATTGGTTACCTCAAGATGAAAGGATATTTTCCACCGCCTCCCTACCTAGGTTGTGAGGAATGGACGTGTAAAGCGACTCAACATCAATGCTGGCCAAGAAAGTATTCTGACCAACATTGATGCCTTCCAAATGTCTAAGCATATCGGTTGTGTCCTTCACAAACTAAAGTAATGCCTCGACGAATGGAGCAAGTATAGAGTCTATATAGATCCCGTAATTTCAAAATATCCTTTTTCCCTAGTTCAACATAGGTATCAATAGCTGGTGAATTAACAGAAGGATTAAACTGACTTTTGACATTCAATTCAAAATCCTTATAGGAAAGCTCCCTTACATTCTCATTCTCATCAAATACCTTAATTAATTTTTCTTCATGAAACCACACTTTTAACTTTAACTTCCTAAAAAATTTATACAAGTCAAGTTCTAGCTGAAACCAGTCCATCCTACTTGAAGGACAGAAGGATAAACCCTTGCTTAACAATTTCATTTGGTCAGTGGTTAATTGTACAGAAGAAATATTTACCACTATTTCAGAGAGCACTTTTGTACATTTGTGGAAAAGCTTAATGTCAATTCCATTGGCGTTAGGTTTACTTTTGAGGTCAATAAGGATCGTCTTTGTTTTCTGGATCTTATGATTATGAGAGGTCCTAATGGGAGAATAGAAATGACAGCCTATAGTAAGCCAACTGCAGGCAATAGTCTGCTAAGATGGGAGAGTGTGCATCCCTATTCCCTCAAGAAGGGGATCCCAAAGGGCCAATTTACAAGAATTCGTCGAAATTGCTCCACCTTGTCAGTATACAAGGAAGAGGCAGACTCTTTAACAAAAAGATTTTTGGAACAAGGGTACCCTAAAAATATTCTTAGGGGTGCATATAATCATGCTCTGAGTAGTAATAGGAATTTTCTTTTGGAACTGAGAAAAAGGGATAATATGGATAAGGTGAGAATTGTGAGTACTTATGATGTGGCGGCTAAGGAGGTAAAAAAGATCTTTGAAACCTATTGGCCTATTCTCACCCAGGATCCGGACATTACAGCATTTGTGGAAGATCATCCAGCTATCACTTATAGACATGGGAGGAATATTAAAGATAGATTGGTGTATAGCCATTTTGTGCCTCCTAAACCACCTAGAACATGGCTTGAGGTTCCGATACAGGGGACGTATAGATGTGGTGGATGCAAAGCCTGTAGATATATTCAAATTGGTAAGGGATATACAGATCATAGAAATGGTAGATTTTATAAGTTATAGGCATTTGCTAATTGTAAATCTAAAGGTGTAATCTATCAGTGTACCTGTATGTGTCCATTGACATATGTAGGTAAGACCTCTAGAGCGCTAAGACGAAGAATTTTGGAGCATATAGGTGATATAGAACATGGTAGGGATACACCGGTGGCAAGGCACATAGTAGAGATGCATGGAGGAGAAACAACCAAACTATTTTTCACAGTATTGGAGGTGGTTAAACCCAATTGACGTCTTGGTTATTATGAGAAAAAAATCCTGAGAAGGGAAACTTTTTGGACTTATCAGTTGAGGACCCTGAAGCCCAATGGCCTGAATGAGACTATATCATTTATTCCATTTATCTAATTGTACTGGTAGGATATAAGGTTATTATTTTTTAGTTATCATTGTATGTATTGTTAATTTAATTTTTATATATTATTTTTTTCCCCTTCTTTTTTGCTGCCCTATGAATAACATGTTTTTTCATGTATGTATGTACTCCCTTGTTCTACATTATTTAGGGTCATGATTGGATTCTGTCTTATATTAACTATGGCAATTATAGAAGTTTTGATAAACATCTTCTAGGTATTTTATTGAATATGATATGTGATACTCTGTGTGATATAGGGCTTATTTGTGAGTAATGTTAAATTATGTTAATTCTTTCTAACTGGTTGTATTGTCTATCTGATGTTAGGCTTTGTTTGGCTGTATGTCTTTACCACACTCTGTATGGATGTAAAATACTGAGTGTGTAGAACTCCGTGGCATAGCAATGTTTTGTATTTCCGCCCATATCAGTAACTGGCAGATAGGTTCTAATGCGCATGCGCGGGATCTTTGTGAATCCGTCTGCGTCCGGATGTGTCGCTCTGCATATATATATCAAGTATCTTTAAGTGCATTGCTACGTCCTGGTGATATATTCTTTAACCATCTATCTGTGATATATTCTTTGATTGATCATATTTGTTATATATTTAACCCGACGCATTGGCCCTGATGAAGCCCGAGATTTTGGGAGGAAACGCGTTGGTTCGTTTTTATATTGGGCGTTAAATATATGATTGATCTGTGTATTGACATCTATACTGACTGGTTTCTTAATAGTTAAAGGGGTTGTCTCGCTACAATGATTGGGTTTTAATTAAAAGATCTTTAAAAAACAAGCAGCTTTGCAATATATGTTCATTACAAATGTCCTACTGATTTTGAGCTAGCCCTGTTCATAGGAGTGCATCAGCTTCTCAAATCTCTATAGCAGCCGACCTGTTGATCCTTATCTTACTGGCTGTCAGGTCTGAATGACTCATCACCTTTGAAGACAGGTCGGAGCAGAGAGCCCCTCCCGCACAGAATGCTTCTGTAGTGTAGGGAGAAGGAGGGAGGACTCTGGCTTCTATGTCCATGCTGCCTGGATTAACCCTGTGTGTGCCGGGTTCCTCCTGCTCTCTACACAGATTGAGCAGAGATTAGGCTGATCAATCGATGTGACAGCAGTGACCCTGTGTGTTACTATAATCAGGAGGTCTGTGGAGCGGGAACTATAATAATACTATACAGATCAGGGAGGCTTGTGAACAGTTCATGCTGTGCTGTACTAGGGACACATCCTGAGTAACAAATTTGCAGCTTCCCTGCCTCTGTTCTGAGAGGGTTTGTTTGTTGTTGCTGGAAATGTGGAGATATGTAAGCTAAGCAGAGGGTATAGGAACACTTGCAGCCCCCTCTGTTCTGCTATTAGCAATCATAGACCTCTCTAGGCAGGAACACACAGGGTTAACTTTGGCAGCAATCCCCCTGCTGTATAGAAGTTACGGGCGGATAGCTGCCTGTGTGCTGAGGGGAGGGGGGAAGAGGGAGGGGGGAAGAGGCAGAGAAGCTAGCACGCCCCTCAATTCAACTCCCAGCCACAGACAGAGGCTGAAAGCTATTAATGAGACAACTCCTTTAAGCTTTGTATGTGTTTGATTGAGCTTTACATATATATTGCTATTCAGAGCTATAAGTATCTATTGAGTAGTATTAGGGTGCAATCGGGTGGTTTTTGGGTAGGTTAGGTTCCGGTAGGGGTCGTTCTTATTAGGACGGGATCCCCTTTATTTTGATAGCTAGGAATTTAGTATAGTATGTAGGGTAAGTATAGGGTAATTCTAGGTGTATTCTTAATAAACTTATAATAAAAGCTATGTTATAGGTCAGGTATTTTCCAGTTTTTGTGGGTGTTTTTTCTTGTGATTTTGTCGGAAATACTGATATGATTTATTGTGGGGGTTCCCAGCCCTTCATCATATTTTGGGGTGTTGTTGTTGAGAAGACAACTTAAGCAAATGCTTTCTAATTATCTTTTAATTTTAGCACTCATTATTAGCATTATATAATCTTTGAATATCAGTTTTCATCAGTAGATTTTCCAGCATTTTACCTAGATATTTGTCACGGGTGCCCCTGTGACCCTCAACCCGGGTCGCAGGCGGACATGTGCCCCCCAGCCTGGTGGCGCAGCTGCCTGCATGTCGGGCAGTGGACGCGCTTGTCTTGCTGGCCGAGTCCCGGCTCACTTACCCATCCATGCTCCCGCTGCTGCTCTGTTAAATTTAAAGGGCCAGCGCATTGGTAATTGGGTATTGCCAGCCACTGCCCTTATTTAAGCTTGCCTCTTCCTGATGCCCTTGCCGGATCTTTAGTGCCCTTTGCCTATTGAGAAAGCGTTCCTGAGTCTTGTTCTGATTGCCGTGTACCGTACCGTTTGCCTTCATTCCTCGACCACAAAATTTTCCGCCTGTCCTGACCAACCTACCTGTCACCGACTACGAGCCTGTCTTCTGATTTTGTTCCATGCTACACCTCGGCTGCCTCCGCAAGCAAGTCACGTCAGGGGTAGCGACCTGGTAGACTCCAGCCGCAGCAAGTCCATCCCGCTTTGCGGCGGGCTCTGGTGAAAACCGGGAACTACTTAGATTCCACTCCCTGGCGTGGCTTACGCCATCGCTTGAGGTGGTCCAGAGGATCTACTACCTCCAACCGTGACAATATTTATCACATTTTTGTTTTGGAAGTATGGAAAGAAGTCATTTGACTCCTGAACAGAACTTTGGAAAAGTATTTTTGTGTTTTTTTTTTGTTTGTTTTTTTAATCATCACAGCTTTCTACAATAACTCTTTTTCCACTTCTAACCAGACAATTTGTTGATCTGTTTTTTTTCCATTAGTATTTGTAATACAAATACAAAAATAATGGACCCAAAAGTCATAAGAGGTGCAAATCTTTCCATTATACTATTTTCCTCTGTAGATTCTGCTACTGGTTTTGACATACAAATACTGATCCAAAACAATGATGGAAATACTACTGTGTTAAAATGGAGGCGCACATGCAGATATGAATGCCTCACAGTATACAGTACATGGTAAATACAGGAGAGTGGTATTAACCCCTTACTGCCACAGCCAGTTTTGGCCTTTCGTTACAGAGCCCAATTTGAAATCTGGCATGTGACACTGGGCAAAAAGTATGAAGGTAGGCTCATCAAAGTGAATAGTCAAGTCTCATTTTCAGTGCATAATGTGCCTTATGTATGAAAGTGGTTTTTGTGTGTTCATAAATGGTGTGTAAAGTTCAACATGCCTCACCTATGTATTAGACGCATTACGGAACTTAGACACATAACTAATGCGCCTAACATGTATTAAGGTAATAGACAGGCTGGAAATAAGAGAGATAAATCTGAAGCCTGGGGTCAGGCCACTCCTTCTTTGATGTGATTGGCTGCCTGATATTTAGTTCAGCCTGGGTTGGGACACGCCCCTTGTGCGGGACACGTCCTGTGTGCTGTGATTGGCTGCCTGCACTCTTTGTTCTCACTCCCATCTGAGCTGCGTGAAATTGAAAGTGAAACTAGCTGCGTCATCTTTCTGTGCTGGCTTTGTCTGTGTCCGTGTAATAAAGGCTGCCTGAGCTCTCTATGCTCCTCTCCCAGTGTTAGCTCTATGTGAAGGATCTTGGCAATTATGGAGTTTCTATCTGTTATATTCAAAACACATATAACACAGTCTTATGCATTCTGTTCCCCCTCTACCTCCTGCCTGATAACAGGGGAGAACAGACAGCAGTTCTCACATTTGCTTCATAATTTCCAGCTCTATGTATAAATGTTTACACGAATGCAGGTGTAATTGGAGCTTGTGGGGGGAGGTGACAGCTCACTAGGCATGAGAACGACCATTGCAGGACGTCTGCAGAGCTGTGACATCCTCTCTTTCCCACAGCTCACACATAATGATGATGATGGCTAAGAAGGGAGCAGGGAAGGGGTGTGATGATGTCACCAGCCTTCAGTGAGACCCGCCTACTGGGAGCGAGATATGCCCCTGGATTTGAAGCTGTAAGACAGAGAGAAACAGTTCATGTTTTCAAAAGCCTGTGGTAAGACAAACCCTTTAAGATAGTAAAAAATGTTGGTTCATATAATCCTTTTTTATTTGTTTTGATACTCACATTCGTCTGGATGCCCTCCTAGGCCGTCCTGGGGGTATTTTCAGCTCTGGGATCGCCGCTTTTAGTAAATGGGCTGCCACTCCAACATAAGGCACTCCAACTTCAGGCTCTTGGTTTAACTGGCCTCAATCAGTTTTATTTAGGTGCAGATATTGCAAGCAGGAAAAAACATATAAAATAAACCTCGACCGTCTGGCCACTTACTAAACACGTTGTCCGAGAACCCTCTCTAACGTGATCTGGACCTACCATCCAGTATCACAAACAACAGTTAATGGCAGTGTCTCCTTCCAGCCTCCACTGGCCTCAGTCTCTTCTACAGCCTTGGGGAATTAGAGCCCTCTCTGCTCTACTGTCGCTTCCTGCTCCAGGTAGCTGACCACACCCCCGGTCATCTGGAGTAGGAGGCTTTTAATAGGCCTCCAGAGATGTACCCAATACCTGGGCTGGAACACAGACCTGGAACATGGAAATAACCACCCACCCATCTGCAATTGTTCTGGGAAGGCCAACCCCTAATGGCTGGACATGTACAAGGGTCAGCAACCTAATGTTGCTGACTGACAATACCTGGCTTCCCCTACGAGACCAGGCCCTCGATGGCATGTTTCCACCAGGTCTCTCCACCTAGTGGCAGCACCATGCGACCACCTAAGGTCGCTCTGCCACATTGTGAAAAATATCTAAATATTGTCAACTTTGGAAAAAATGTGTAGGGGCTTGTTTTTTGTGGGATTAGTTGTTGTTTTTATTTGTATCATTTTTGGGAGGACAAGACTTTTTTAACAGTTTTAAATTTGTTTTTTGGAAGGCAAAGTGAAGAAAATACTGCAATCCTAGTAGTGTTTTTTTTATTTTTTTTATAAGTTCAGCAAAACTGCTGTTTGGTTGCATTGCAGGGCATACAAGGGAAGGAGCGCTATTTGGCTTTTGGAACGCAGATTTTGATGGGTGCCATGTCTCATTTGCAAAGCCCCAAAAGTACCAGAACAGAAGAAACATTCCACAAGTCACCACATCTTGGATTTAACACCCCTCATGGGTCTAATCTAGGGGTAAATTATGCAGGTGTTTCATAGTTTTTTTAGTATTGGGCCATGAAAATGGGGGATGGGAGAACACAGTTCGCCATATGGTATAAGTGACAGGATAAATTTACTATGCGGGTCGGTACAATTACAATGATATCAATTTTATGTAGTTTTTTATGTTTTAAATTTCTTTTACACAATAGAAATATATATATATATATATATTATTATATATATTATATATATATAAATATATATATATATATATATATATATTTTTATTATATAAAATTATATATAAATTGCATTGTTATGTCATCATAGTCTGATAGCCATAACTTTTTTATTTTTCTGTATACACGGCTGATTATGGGCTTCTTTTTCGCAGGATGAGTTGACATTTTTGTTAATTCCATTATGGGGTGAATATATCACTTTGATCACTTCTTATCAAGTTTTTAGTGTGGCATTTGTAACAAAATACAGCTAGGGATGAGCGATATTATCAGCAAAAGTTGAAATTGGCACTGTTTTTAGGCTTGTCGGAAATTTCCGATCACGCGATAGTTTAGGTGACAATCTTACAGATAATCTATTACTATCGCGCCATTTTCAGCGTTTCCTGTCATTTTGGCGGCCAGTCAATCATCTCCGATGATAGAGGGTGGTGAGGAGGATGTACAACATCACCACTTTGTGGTGTATGGATTTCATTGGCTGCAAAAATCACGTGACCTGGTTTTAGCTATGCAACTGCATTTCCTGTTGAGCTCATTTTCTGTGTATGCCACTTCACAGGAGGGCATGTCTACGTTTAAACCAATAGCTTTTCTAACAGTTCTGAGAGATAGTCTCTACTAATACAAGAAACCATCCACCTAGCTAAAGCTTAGAATAGAGTTAGATTAGAGAATTTCACTTCTTATTTAGTTAGAGAAAGTTTTAAAGATATCTTCTGTTGTGTCCAGCTGCCGGGCTATAACTTTTAAATAGTTTTATTGATGTCTGTGCGTCTGTTTGCCGCAGTTGTACACATATTGTTTTATACATATTTTATAGCAAATTACACCTGTTGTCAGTGGTGCGAAGGCCGCCATATTAATCCGTATAACATTTAAATACTCTTATTGCAGTCCGTGCGTCTGTTTGGCGCAAAGAGCTCAGTTGTACGCATATTGTGTTATACATATTTTATAGTAAATTACGCCTGTTGTCAGTGGTGCGATGACCGCCATATGTAATTCATATAACATTTAAATACTCTTATTGCAGAGCGTGCGTCTGTTTGTCGCATAGAGCTCAGTTGTACGCATATTGTGTTATACATATTTTATAGTAAATTACGCCTGTTGTCAGTGGTGCGATGACCGCCATATGTAATTCATATAACATTTAAATACTCTTATTGCAGAGCGTGCGTCTGTTTGTCGCATAGAGCTCAGTTGTACGCATATTGTGTTATACATATTTTTATAGTAAGTTATGCCTGTTGTCAGTGGTGCGAAGGCCGCCATATTAATCCGCATAACATTTAAATACTCTTATTGCAGTTCAAACGTCTGTTTGGCGCATAGAGCTCAATTGTACGCATATTGTTTTATACATATTTTATAGTAAATTACAACTGTTGTCAATCGTGCGAAGGCTGCCATATTAATCCATATAAAATTTAAATAATCTTATTGCAGGCCGTGCATTTGTTTGTCGCATAGAGCTCAGTTGTACGCATATTGTTTTATACATATTTTATAGTAAATTACACCTGTTGTCAGTAGTGCAAAGGCCGGCATAGTAATCCATATAACATTTAACCCCTTAACGACCCTGGGCGTATGAGTACGTCCCAGGGCCGCTAAGGGGCTTTGCCGGGGGATCGCTCCGCTCCGCTGGCGCTGTTTAACCCATCAGACACCGCGGCAAAGATGGCCGCGGCGTCTGAATGAACGCCGATCGGTGCCGCGCACCTATCGTTACGGTCATCGGCACCCCGATCCGACGACCGGGCATGGTGGTGGGGAGCCTTGTGAAGGCTCCTGTCACTTACACTGGCTGGTTTGCCCCACTTCCGTCCGCAGACAGGAAGTGGGGAAACCGCCATCTTTGTACACCCTAATGCATTGCCTATGCAATGCATTAGGTTGTATTAACAATCGCGCCCCCTAGTGGTCAAGCACCATAGGGGGACTAAATGTTACAGTAAAAAAAAAAAAAATAATAAAGCTTTAAAGTACAAAAAAAATATATATTAAAAGTTCAAATCACCCACCTTTCCCAATTTTACATATAAAATCATTAATATAATAAAAAGTTACACATATTTGGTATCACCACATCCGAAAAAAGTCCGATCTATAAAAATATAACATCATTTATCCTGTACGTTGAACACCGTAGAAGAAAAAAAATTCCAAACGCCAAAATTGCGTTTTTTGTTCATTTTACGTCACTCAAAAAATGGAATAAAAATGATCAAAAAAGTCGCAAGCATTCCAAACTGCTAGCGATAAAAAGTACACTTCAGCCCACAAAAAATGCCTCCTCACTATCGTCCGTAGGTGTTAGTACAAAAAAGTTATTGGTTGCACAAAATGGCGCCGTGCGCAAATTTCAAAAATAGAAAATGTTTGGAATTTTTTTTACGGTACCAAAACATAACGGAAACCCTACATGTTTGGTATTGCCGGATGCATAACAACCTGTAGAATACAGGGAACACATTATATTTACCGAAGATTGAACGCTGTAAAAGCAAAACCCCCGCAAACATGGCGAAAATACATTTTCTTCACAATTTGTCCCACTTGGAATTTTTTTGTGGTTTTCCAGTATACTCTATGAATGGTGAATGACACCATTACAAAGTAAATCTTGTGCTGCAAAATAAAAGCCCTCAGATGTTTATGTAGATGGAAGAATAAAAAAGTTATGGCTCTGGGAAGGCGAAGAGGGAAAAACGAACGTGTCACCCAAAAAAAAAACCCGGGTCCTTAAGTGGTTAAATGCTCTTATTGCAGTCCATGCGTCTGTTTGTCGCATAGAGCTCAGTTGTATACATATTGTGTTATACATATTTTATAGTAAATTACGCCTGTTGTCAGTGGTGCGAAGGCCGCCATATGAAATCCATATAACATATAAATACTCTTATTGCAGTCTGTGCATCTGTTTGACGCATAGAGCTCAGTTGTACGCATATTGTGTTATACATATTTTATAGTAAATTATGCCTGTTGTCAGTGGTGCGAAGGCCGCCATATTAATCTGCATAACATTTAAATACTCTTATTGCAGTCCAAGCGTCTGTTTGGCGCATAGAGCTCAATTGTATGCATATTGTTTTATACATATTTTATAGTAAATTACACCTGTTGTCAGTGGTGCAAAGGCCACCATAATAATCCATATAACATTTAAATACAATTATTGCAGTCCATGCGTCTGGTTCTTCTATTTCACTCAGTGCGTCTCAGTTTGGCGCTAATCGTGCATTTGTACGAAAGTTTGTTGAATACTATCAACTGCTAGTCCTACTGGGCAGTTGTAAATCTCAAGGACTGAAGGAAGAACACTATTGATTTTGTGTTACGGTTCTTCCACCAGACCGCATTTCACAGATATTTGATAGAAACAATTCTGTTTCTAATCCTAGTTGGCTGTTGGAAATTAGAGGGATTTAAAAATAGCTGTGATTTGCCATCTTTCAAAAAGAGACTGTCAAAAACTCTTCCATACCTTTTAAATTTTTATATTTATGAACATGGAGCGAACTGCAGGTGGTAAACGAGCAAAGAGGGGTGTAGGACATGGAGGTAGAGGTATAAGAGAAGGTGCTCCTTCCAGTGCTGGCGACAACACGCAATACAGCAGATCATCGGTTGCAGGACCGTCAGGCCTGTCATCGCTGGGTCGGTGCCCTGTGAATCTCAGTAACACACAGTGTCGCCAATCTGTTCTTCAGTGGTTAATGCAACCTGCATCTAGCAGTCTTACCTCCTCGTCCTCCAAGTCATGTCCACAAATGTCGTCATCATCATCGTCAGCATCCGTCCAACATGAAGCGAAGGCAGCCTAAATGTCAACTCATGTACCCACCACTGTGGATATTGCATTTTCGGAAGACCTCTTTGATGACAAAATGCAGTTGGAGTCAGAAGGCATCACTGGACGAGGAGGAAGACGATGGGATAGTGTCAGTATGGGTCGCGCCTAAAAAAGGGCGGTCGCACAAGTCCGCTGAAATTATTCCGCCAGCCATGATCAGTGGAAACACCGCTCCTCGCTTATCGCTTCTCGCTTATCGCAGGACCTCTCAAGCCTGGGCCTTTTTCGATCAAGCCTCTGATTCACCCAGCGATGTAACATGCCGCCTTTGCCGTAAACGCATCAGTAGAGGCAAGAATCTTTGGTGTTTAACCACCACCAACATGTCTAGTCACATGCAGCGAATGCATGAGTTGAAATGGAGGGAGCACTTGGCGAAAAAAGGCCACACCGTTCCCGGGCTTCCAACCACTCTCACACCCTCTGTCTCCGCCTCCTCCGCCACTTCCAAGACCAAGCATTCCTCAGCTGCCCATGACTCTCAGTGCCATGATCAAGAATCAGCCTCCGCTTCAGCCTCCACCATCGCCCGAGTACCACCAGCACCACCAGAGACACAGTCTACCCCTTCTCCTTCCACCAGTTTGACCTGCACGCCGTACAGCGGCCAGTCTAGCAGCCAGCCTTTTGTCTACCAGGTTTGGGAGCAGAAGAAACACTTTAACCCAAACCATCCCAAAACCCTGAATGTTGGCATTAACAGGCTTTTGGCCTTGGAAATGTTGTCTTTCCGTCTGGTGGATGCAGATGGGTTCCGACACGTCATGGCCCTTGCCTGCCCCCAATACCAGATGCCGAGCAGCCATTTCTTTTCCAGAAAAGCCGTCCCTGCCCTAGCCAGCCACGTGTCATCTAAAATCTCAAGCGAGTTGTCTGCATCTGTGTCCGGCAAAATCCATCTGACCACCGATACATGGACTAGTAAGCACGGCCAAGGCAGCTATATCCCTGTGACAGCTCACTGGGTGAGCTGGGTGGATGCCTCTGGTGGTGACGGTGGCTCTCAGGCTCGGCACACGCTCGTCAAAACCGCAGGGATGGTGCATGGTTCTTTCCCCCAAGGTCTACTGGTAGCATGATGTGCCCAAGAAACCAGGTTGTGTTGAAATTAATCTGTCTTGGAGACCGTCAACACACAGGTCAGGAGCTGTGGACAGCTCTTCGTAACGAGACCGAGCGCTGGCTGGGTGACAAGAACCTTGTGCCAGGCAAGGTTTTGTGCGATAACGGTCAAAATCTCCTGGCCACCCTAAAGATCGGTAGGCTGGAACACATCCCTTGCCTGTCACAAGTCATGAACCTCATCGTCCAGAAATTTCTAAAGCGCTACCCGGGTCTGGACTGTCTGCTGAGGAAGGCTCGAGGTCTGAGCTCACACTACCGCCGTTCGCACCCTGCTTCATCCCGGGTGGCTGCGTTACAGCGTCAGCTTGGCCTCCCCGTCAACCGTCTCAATGGTTGACGTGGCAACATGCTGGAATTCCACCCTCCACAAGCTCCCGCGATTGTGGCAGCAGCCCAATGCAATTAGCGTCGAAGTGAAATTCCCCTGACAAGCTGCAATGCGGACCCGGGGTGTTGAGCAACCCGAGGTGGAGGAAGGGTGAAAGGTCTGCAACTTCTTCCCAGTTTTAAAGAACCCAAAAAAATGGCAGTGGGAAAATGCCCTTGTAGCATGAGATTGTGGTGATCTTAGTTCTGGAAATTTTGTTGGACATCTGAAAAAGGCGGGTCCCCCCAGTGAGGGGGAGGGGGGACATAGATGGGGACACAGGTTCTCTCCGTCGTCCAGAGGCCCCAAAAGATTAACAACTTTTATGTTCTTTTTTGGGGTGGTTGGGGGGGTCCGGGCTGGTGAAGGAGCGCCTCAGTGTTGGGGTACAGCATCTGAGGAAAGTCGGGCTGTGTTAAAGCGAGGGGGGAAGCGGGAGTCGGAGGTGGGTTTTCCTGGAACCACGTTACGGATTTTCCTGCCTTGGGAAAAGAGGTTGGCACGGGTTTGAGGGGAGGGGGAAGATGAGGAAGTCAGTTTGCTAGTGCCCCGACCCGAGGTTTGAAAAACAAGGGTCCTCTCTCACATGAGGTTTGGTGTCCATTTTCCTCCAATGTCCTCACATTAAGGCCTCAAAATTTAAAAAAAGTTCTGGGTGCCCACCCTCCTCGATTCCGGTACAAAATGAAACCAGAAATTTCCTTCCCCAACCAAAAAAGAGAGTAATTGCGGGAAAATTCGAGACCATGCTGTTTGTTTTAAAGGGGAAGAAAATCGTTGCGTTTCC
Source organism: Phyllomedusa bahiana (assembly GCA_025379985.1). Lineage (NCBI taxonomy): Eukaryota > Metazoa > Chordata > Amphibia > Anura > Hylidae > Phyllomedusa > Phyllomedusa bahiana. Next base: position 85,788 of record JAODAL010011611.1, on the reverse strand, counting down.
CTTCCGTTCTTAAATGCACGGTGGAAAAAAAACGTCTGCAAACGTAAATGCAGTAGAAGTGCCAAGAAAGCCAGCAGCAGCGGGGCATTCGGGCGGGAACCCCTAATGCGTGCCCTTCGGGGAAACCCTTTTTTTCAACCCTCCCAACGAAATTTTGTGCAGGGAAAAAAATAAAAACCACAGGGGCCCGGCCTTAGGATCATGGTGCAGGGACTTTCTGCGTTAAACACCAAAGTTTTTGGTATTTTCCGGGCCCAAATCGATTTTCTGGGTTTTTAAAAATGGATGAATGGGCCCACGATCCTCGCCACCCCTAAAGGTTTTTGTCTGCCACCCAGCCAAAATTCATATCTGTGGGGAAACCTTCAGCACAGCTGGAGGAGCATTATGGGAAAAATCGAATCCAGCTTTTCACTGAAAAACTGTGGATTTTTGACTTTCTTTCCAAGAGGGAATCGGCATGGTTTCCTCTGATGATGTTTTTGGCCCCCCAAGGGGCCGGGGGTCCCCCGATTTTTTCGGTCTATTTCCCCACTTTTCCTTCAAACAGAAATGGTTCTTGAAAATTTTTTTTTTAAATTTGGTTTTTTCCCTTTACTGAAAATTTTTATTCTACTTAAAAAAAGGTCTTTTTGGCTAGTTTTGTGGGGGGGGGACTGAAAAAGGGAAAACCAATTTACCGGTTTCTTTGGGAAAAAAAATTTTCCATTTACTCAATTCTTCTTTAAAAATTTTTTCGCATTGTCAAGGGTTTTTGGGGGGTATGGTGTGTGAGTTTAACAGTAAAATTTAAAGGCCCTTTTGTAAAAAAAAATGGGGCTTTTAAGTGACATTTTCCCTCATTTTTTTTAAAACGGGTGGTGGAAGTCTTTTTTATTTTTTTTTTGGGTCTTGCTGCTGTGAAATGTGGCTTACTATGGGTTTCCTATTCTAAAAATGGGGTTTTTTAAAACATTTGTTCTTCCCAATTGTAAAAAGGGGCCCAATAGGGTCATGTTTTGAATTTTTTGGGGGGAATGTTACTGTAAAATCCCGCTATACTAATTTTCCCTATTAAAAAAAATTTGGGGTTTTCTAACAGTTTTTTTGGGTTCTTCCCCAATTTCTAACAGGGGCCAATGTGTCAAAGGGTTTTGCTCCCCTTTTTCGCACTCTGCCTCAGCATAAATGTTTTTTTGCGGCGTTTTAAAAGGCATTGTTCCCGTTTTTAATTTAGTTTGAGGGGCCCCGCCTTGGGGTCTCCCCCGCACCCACTGTAAATTTGGTCCTGCAAAGTGACCTGCGTGTTAATAGATGACAAACCCACCGGCCCTGGATCAACAGCCACCCAACTGAAACTCCGGAAATGCTAGCTAAACCTGCGTGTTTAATAGGGGAAAAAACCCCAATCCCCTGGCTCTCACCCGCACCCAAACTGAAATTTCCCGGCCCTGCTAGCTGAATTGGGTAAAATAAAATTTTACAGCCTACCGGGTTCCTTGATCATTTAATTTTTCCCTTAAAACCCCTTTGGGACTAAAAAATGCGGGGATTTTCAGAAAGGCCTCGTTGCCCTTTATGGGGACATCTTTTTAAAAATGTCTGGGGGAAACCCTTTGTCACCCCAGTAAAAGGGAAAGTAGTCTAGCGGCGCAGTTTTGGGAAAAACTTTTTTTTTTTTTAAATTTAGTTTATTTTTTTAATTGCAAAATTTTTCCCGAGGGGTCAAAAAGGGGCCCACCTGTGCTGGTTTTTGGGGTCATGCTGCTTTTTAAGGATTTTGGTTAGTCAATATCCAAAAATTTTATTTATTTTAAAAAGAAAAATTTTTTCCCGGGCATTTTTAATCTGTGGGTCATGCATACTTTGGGGGTTTTATGCTGCGGTCCGGGAAAAAGGGATATTTCAATGTCCTGTTCAACTAAAAGGGTTTTTTAAAAGGGACCCCTTTTTTCCCGGGCCCTTTTAAAAAAATTTCTGTGGGCCCCCTTTTTTGGGACTTTAGGGTCATGTTCGGTCCCAGGACAGGGTTTACTCAAGGGTCCAGTTCTTTTCAAAAATTGGGGTGATTGAAAGACTCCTTTTTCCGGTGCTTTTTAATCTGTGGGTCATGCAGATTTAAGGGTAATGCTGCAGTCCAGGACAGGCATAGTCCATGTCCTGTTCAACTAAAATGGTGGTTCAAAGACTCATTTTTAGGCACTTTTTAATCTGTGGTCATGCATATTTAAGGGTCATGCTGCGGTCCAGGACAGGGATAGTCAATGTCCAGTTCAACTAAAATGGTGGTTCAAATAATACTGCCTTCTAGCACTTTTTAATTTGTGGGTCATGCAGGTTTAAGGGTCATACTGTGGTACAGGACATGGATAGTGAATAGTCTGTGATTTTTTTTCTGTGACTCATGTTGCCTAACTGTCTTGCCTAAGATGTAGCATGCATCCAGTTTACTGTTTACTGGTTGTTAATTCCAGCTTCTCCTCACCTGTTTGGGTGTAAGAATGATGCTGTTGTTGCTCTCCCATAGACTTTAATGGTCATCGGTGATTATCGACTATCGGCATGATAATTTCAAAAATCTGTTATCCATAAGGTGACGATTGTCAATACAATCGCTCATCACTACTAATAAATTTTATAAATGTTGTTTTGTATACCTTGAGGGGTGCAGTTTCTTAGGTGGAGTCATTTATGGGGATATCCAATATACAGGCCCCTAAGTGTTACAAATTTTCAAATTACAAATGTTAAAATTTTCCACAAAATTTAAGAGCCCGCTAATGTCCTAAAAAAATATCAGATTGCTTAAAAAACTATGCCAGCATAAACTAGACTTATATTAGATGTTTGTCATTTACTTATTTCTTGGGTATGACAGTCTAACACACAGATATTTTTAAGCTTTGAAAATGGCATATTTTTCCAAATTTTCACAATATTTTGATATTTTTCACAAATAAACAAGGATTGTTTAGGCAAAGGTTAATTACTAACTTAAAGTACAATGTGTTACGAGAAAACAATCACAAATTCACATGAATAGGTAGAATTATTAAAAAGTTATCCTCCGATAGAGTGGAACATGTTAGAATTAAAAAAGGGCTTGGTCCTTAAGTCTTAAACAGGCTTAGACCTTAAGGGGTTAATTAACCTGACATATTTATAGAGTACATACACATTCCAAAAAACAGTAGCACACTATCAACATAAGAAACTATCAAAAGAGACATAGGAATTTTTGAAAAAGCATTTCTGCTATCTAGGATACAGGAACTTTTTTTAGGTTCTTCGTTCAAATTCTTGATCAAAACTGCTTAAGCCCACCTCTGAAATTGCAACGGGACCTTAGTTCTGTTTTTTTGGAATATGTATGTATTTTACTGCCACATCAGTGTGCACTTATGCTCATTTTTTTCCAAAAAGTTTTTTTTGGGATGTGCAAAACCATATATTGTTTCTATATTTATAGAGTAAGTCCTTACACACGTGGCGATACCAAATATGATTATTTATTTTTGATCTTTTTTGGGCGTTTGCCTTTTGTAAAGGGGAAAAGGGCAGTGTACGTGTTTTTATTTTATTTTTCGTGTTTTATTTTTTTACCTTTTTTCACGTTCCTGGTAGTGGCAATCCCACCAGGTCACTACCCCTGACGCAACTTGCTTGCGGAGGTAGTCGAGGTGTAGCGTGGTACAAAGTCGTAAGGCAAACTCATAGTCGGGCAGGAAGGTCAGGAAATGCGGCAAAGGTTCATGGTCAAGGGACGGAGGCAAACAGTACGGTACACGGAAATACTATAAAGACTCAGGGAGCCCTTTCTCAAAAGGCACAAAGCACTAAAGATCCAGAAAAGATCAAGGAATCAGGAAGGGGCAGGGTTAATTAGGGACAGCATGCCCCTTAAATTTTACAGTGCCGAAACACACGCCCTAGGGAGCAGGGATGCGTGCACTGGAAGGCAGAGATGTCGGTTGGAGCGAGGACAGTTGAGTAGAGCTGGAACTGGGCAGAGGAGTGAGCGCGCCTATGGCCCAACATGTGGGTCACTGCGACCCGGAGTGAGGGTTGCAGGAGCACCTGTGACAGTACCCCCTCGCTTTGGCCTCTCCTTCTTTCTGGCCTGGGGGATTTTCTGGAGTAAGTTATGGTCCAGAATGTTGTTTTCTGGCTCCCACAACCTTTCTTCTGGCCCAAACCCCTTCCAGTCAATGAGGAAATGTTGCTTCCCCCAATCGTCTTCATGGCCAGAATCTCCTTTATAGTAAAGACGTTGGTGGCGTCAGCTTCAGGAGCAGAAGGAGGGACCTACTGAGAGAAGCGTTTCAGTACTAATGGTTTCATAAAGGAGACGTGGAAGGAATTCAGGACATGCATAGACGGTGGAGTGAGGGTCGCATCTGTGACAGTCCATTTTTACTTAGGTATGTACTCACTTTAGTTGCCAGCAGTTTAGACATTGATGACTGTGTGTTGAGTTACTTTGAGGGCACCCCAAATTTACATTGTCATACAAGCTGTACACAGACAACTTTACATTGTATTACAGTGTAAAACTACGTTACATTGTATTCCAGTGTCAAATATTCAATATTGTTTCATATAAAGATATAATACAATATTTACAAAAAAGCTAGAGGTGTGCTAACTTTTGTGAGATGATGTATAACAATATTGGACCTAATGTATGAAAACTGTCAAGCAGTAAGACTCTCTTTTTTGTCCACAGTAACCAATCAAAGCTCAGTTTTTATTTTTCCAGAGCACTACATGAAATGAAAGCTAAGCTCCGGTTAATATGAGCAACAAAGATACTCTTACTGCTAGACAGGGAACGTTTTTCTTTCTAATTTTTTACTTTTCCGACTGACGAGCATTTTCGAAAAGTGAAAAACCCTTTCAATGTACAGATGTGTTTCAATAAGCAATAACAGCAGATTACTATTGGTTAGACAAACTGAGGGTTGGAAGTACTTTCAATTTATCAGAAGAAAGGATAGCATTTTTGATGTCCTGTTAAATTAATTATGAAAAATATATAGTTACCATTATCTCCTACCTGAACATTTCAAAAACTAATTAGCTGATTCAGAATATGTAATCCCTCACATGTTTACAATACCACAACATATTCTTTTTTCTTTGGGAAAAAAAACTCTCTTCTTTTGTATGATATCACATGTGAAACATCTGCTTGACAATCTTCATATTCCACATTCATCACCATAAGAAAATACTTTTTTTTAGAAATCAATCTAATTCTTTCTTTGGAGAGTTTGCACAGATTAGACATCTGCTAAGAGATTTCTATTATTCTCAACAATGTATTTAATGTATTTTCTGGTTAGAAGTTATTGAAGAAATAATACTGATGCCTTTCTTGCAGCACAAGGTACAGTGAGCAATTCATATGGAACGTATCAAGAACAAATAGTAAAACAAGGCTTTACATTTACTTGTTCTCTTTGAGTAATAAATTTAATGAAGAAAACTATGAGAGATGAACATACATTTTATAAATTATGCTTTTATAATCAGAAATTGCTTAGAGGGGTTTTCTCACCATGCTGTTTTACAAATTCGCAAGCAGCTTTCGACTCACACTTCCTGGTTAGCCTGTGGGTAGCTCTAAAGCAGTGATTGACATATCAGCTCTGCTTCTCCTATCTGAGCCTGTTAGAATAACATGAGTGCAGGAGGTTTGTAAAATGTTGTGCCCAAAGCTACAGAGTTCTAAAGGGTTAAATCTTGTCAGTAAGTAATTTAACTTTTCTCTTGTCTATCATGATATGAAACAGAGCAGGGAGTAAGTCAACATCCCATCCACTACTTCAGCCTGTAGCAGCAGCAAGACGAGGCCAGTAACTAGGGAAGATTATCTGCAAAAGCAGGAGATAAGATTTGCTTCTAACCATGAAAAGAAGCAAAATCAGAAAAGAAATGTATTTGGTAATACTTTATTTATCTTTGTCTATGTGTTTAGAACTTATCAATAAAACAAGGATACCCTAGTAAAGAACTAATGAATTAGGCATTATATCAATTGCATTGTTTGTCATTTGAGTTGGAAACTTATATAGATAGTAATGGGTGGTTGAGGTCCTCTGAGTGTCCTAAACCCACTAAATATCCATGCATGGCAACTTATACCTTAAAATTAATGTTAGTTATAGATGTCTACATTTGTGTTTACTATAATGTTAGTTAATTAAAAAGATATGTGCCCAAATGCAGTTACCTTTTCCAGCTACCATGTCCAGTTATCCAAAATGACATATTTTGAACAATGCAACAATATCGTCTATAGCCATAACCGCAGGGGCGTAACTTTGGTTCAAAAAGTGTGGGGGGGGGGGGCAATTTTCCCTCTCATCACCAATCTTCCAATCCCACCCTCGCTCCTTTACTCACCTTCCCTTTCACTTCTCCTCCCTTCCCTTCTCTCCTAGCTAGGAGGTCTGAGGGAGTGCTGTGAGCTCCCCCAGCAGGTCCGGGCGGAGTCCTTATGGCAAACACTTTTGGTGTAATCCGTAAGGTTATGAGTGGCTCTCTAATTACTGAAGTTTAAAGCTGGATTGGGACTAAAAAGCAGCCCTGGCAATGAAACTGAACCAGCCTACCCCCTACATGGAAATAAAAAATGTTGTGCTATGCATCAAATTTCGCTTAACCCCTCCCATCCCCCACCACTACTCCATTAAATTTGTAATACACACAACAGAATGAGGAAAATAAAAGAACCCAATCTCACTGTACTCCTAGGAATCAGTTATGTCACATATTGTACCCCAAAATTGCTTCCACACACTAGAAAAGACAACACTCATTGCATCCCAAATATGAATTATGTTACACATGGTAGCCCCAGAAATTACATTACTGTAATTTCTGGAGCTACCATGTGTACCTGCACCTTAGAAATGAATTGCATATTATACTCAAGAAATAAACACTGTACCCCAGAGATTACATTACACTGTACCCCAGAGTTGACATTACACATTGTACCCAAGAGATTACACCTTAGAAATGAATTGCATATTATAATCAAGAAATAAACACTGTACCCCAGAGATTACATTACACTGTACCCCAGAGTTTACATTACACACTGTACCCAAGAGATTACATTACACCATACCACAGAGATTACATTACACACTGTACCCGAGATTACTGCATTACACACTTTACCCCAGATATTACTACATTAAACATCATACACCAGATATGACATTACCCACTGTACCCCAGAGATTAGTTTACACACCATACCTCAGATGTTACTGCATTATTCACCATACCCCAGAGATTATATTACTCACTGTACCCCAGAGATAACATTACACACTATACAACAGAGATTATATTACACCATACCCCAAAGATTATTACATTACACACTGTACCCCAGAGACTACATTAGACAAAGTACCCTGAAAAATGTGTGTGTATATATACATATATTGAACACAGACACACTACACACTTAGGGTGGGTTCACATGATGGTTTTTCGGCACTGACAGTGTTGTTTGCTTGTTGGAAATTTGCTTGCTTGGAATTCCGACAAGCAAACGACCGAGGCTGCCCAAGGTAGATTTCTTCCTCCTTTCCATTAGTGCTGTTAGTGCGGAAAATGCCTCGAAGAATTCTTTGTAGGCGCTGACAGTACGCGCTGAAAATACTCGGGTAAAATCAGTGTCATCTAAACAGCCACACTTATTTTACATAGGGTATAATGTAAATCATCTTTCTGCCAGATTGGACGTTGGTTCTGAGGCAAATCCAGCCCTGTATCCTCCCCAGAATCAGCATTCATATCTTCTGCATGAATGTATCCTTAAGGTATGTTCACACGGCATATAGCGGGGTGTACGTGGCATAGCTAGACACCAAGGCTGTGGAGTCGGCAAGCCAAAGCCCCAACTCCTACTCTGAATCCTTAATTTCCCAAACCTCTGATTCCCGACTCCTGACTCCCTCATACATGGCACATGTTTAAGTGATAACTTTACTGTAGTAAAATGGTAACATCCGGCTGTTTATCACCTTATGCTACAATAATCAAGCTATTTAGGTAGAACAGAAACTGACAAGCAAAACAGTAACAATGTTTTGATCTTTTGAACACTTGTGGGTAGAGTTGAAGAAAAACCTGTATTTGTATACAAGTCAAGTCTGCACCAACATTGGGAATGTGTAGAAGATACCTGGGATCAGATTTTGGTCAAGATATGTTTGAATCTGATTCAGAGCCCAAGAAGGATTCAGACAGTATTGAAAACCAAAGGTGGATTTTCCAAATACTAACAAAATAATCAAAATTAACATTTTGATTTTTAGGAGCAAAACAGTAACAATGCAGTTACAGGAAAGAATCTGCAGAACTAAGCAGATGCTAAATACTTGCAAGTCAAATTTATGTATAAGATAGGTAAGATGACTGTATATAAAATTACGGTAGCCTCATGTACAAAGCTGTGGTGGATGGTGAGATATGAAGCCTGAAAGTCACAAGTTCAAAACATTGTTACCATTTTGCTTGTCAATGTAAAATATATTTATTGGATGTGACTTTAGAACACAAAAAATTGTAAATATGCAAAACACTGCAGGAACATTTGTGGAGTCTCAGAATTTGTTCTGAGAAATAGTATTGCCTCCATCAGATCAAGCATACATGACCTCACATCTGGTCTCATTATTTCCAGGCTAGAGAACGGCCTCTCTACTCTAACTTTCGTTGGGGAAAAGTGGTGACCACAGGGGCAACATCTCTAACAATGTCAGGGTATAATGGAATTCCCTCAGCCACAGTCAGTTTTGATGAATGGTTGAACTCTTCTACTTCTTGGAAAGCAGGTGAAAAATTTTGCTGAAATCTGTTTGCCATGGGAGCAGAATCTTTTCCCCTGGGGCAGCGCTTTGCATGCTCCATGTCATCAATTACACTCCTCATGTGATAAGGCCAAAGATATGGGAGCAGTCGCACTGGCCGGACCCAATTCCTCTTGCTCTTTGCACTGCATCAAATTAACTGGACCAACTTATTATATATTTTGGGAGTCAGAGTCAGTCCATTTTATGACGACTGACTCCTGCAAAATAGGCACCGACTACACAGACCTGCTAGACACATGGCTGTACAGTATATACACATCTCACATATACAGTACATACCGTGCTCACATGCACACACAACGCCTAGCACCCTTGCCCCCCTCCTTACCTGTCTCCTGTAGTCTGGTGCAGTTGGCATTTGGCAAGAGCTTCTCTTCTTCTCTGATGAGGGCTGAGTATAGGGGAAGTGGTATACAATGGGAGGGAAAGACACCTACACAGTCCCAGATACAGAGTGTCCTGTGTCTCCTCTTCTCTGCTCTGCTCTCCCCACTTACCATATTCTCATGCTTTCATATGGATTTTTTATTTTTTTTTGAAGTGCTTAAAAAGTGGGGAGGACCGCCCCCCACCCAGAAAAATGTGGGAAGACCAGTCCCCTCCATACCCCCCTAAAGTTACACCAATGCATAAACATAACACTAACCTTAAACTGGGGTTACAGCTTTAATCCTTTATAGGGTTCCTTTTCCTCGGTCTAGCAGTACCATTGCTTTAACATCACTTATACTTCTGGTCACACCACTTCAAAGTGGCGTAAAAGCCAAAGTGACAGCGAAGCGACAGTGCTTCTAGACCAGGAAGCACTGAGGAGATGTAAGTTAAACCTTTTAGGTCTAGAGACAGAATAAAAAAGGACATCCCAAACCCATTTTTTTTTTTACAAACTTGTGTAGAACTAAACAAGGACATATTTGTGCCACATTATGGGCGACATGTATGAATGGGGCTGCACCAGAATTTTGGCGTCAACAAGCTGTAGTTGACCAGTTCTATAGATGTATGAACAGGTGTACTCCAAACTTTGGTGTGATAAGTGCCTCGGTATTGCGCAAAAGACAGTTTTTGGTGCGCCAAAGTTTTGGGTCGTTCTGGAGGCATGTCGCACCACATTTATAGAAGTAGACACATTTATGATTCTTTGACACCAAAAATTTGGCGCAAAACAGTTAGAACAGCCAGACCAGGTTAAAAGTGATCTGCCTGAGCCTGACTTGTTGTATTAGCACTAGACTGCGCCTGTATGTATGAACTGCAGAAGAACAGGTTCATACATTCTGGCGTAGTCTATACTACTTTAAAGCAATTTAGAACTGGTCTATCAGCACCAGAATTCATACATGTTGCCCTATGTGTATGACATAGAAGTGACAAATATAATTTGGCAGATATAACTTGCTGTAGCAAGGTCTGCTATCTCAGAAGCAATTGAAAATTTGAGCATTGAAAATTTGAGATAGTATTCTGTGCCACAGGTATGATTGTGCCTTAAATGTAAAGTTTAGCTTTGCTACATTTGTAGCAGGATATAGATACTAAGTCAATTTAACATGATTTTAAGGACAGAACGAAATAATTTACCCACCATAAAGATTTGTGGGTCAGAATACACCAGGGTTTTTGTTCCAGCTGTTGACCGATAATTGGGTGTAGGAATAGTTGAGCTTTATAAACTAGTGTCTTTCAATATTACTTCGTATTGCAAGTTCTTTATCTAAAATTATGTGACTGTCTGACATTCCTGATTGTCATTTCATAAAATGTAATTGTGCACTAAGACCCTGAATAAGAAAAATTGTTGACATGTTCTTATGAAATGCTAGAAGTTTAATGAAATGGCACCTTTAACCGAGGGAGGAAACCCATCTACTATAACTGTTTCTGGTTTCATGATCTGTTTTCTCCCCAGATCTCATTTGAATCAAAGTCTATGACCATGACGGACAGGTCTGTTAGGCATGAAGCCTCCATGATCACGGAGACAAGAAACAATGTCATTTTACTAAAATATATTGCCTTGCCTGTAAATAAATCGGATCACTACTGTTTCAGCTGTAATACCGGGATAGGTAACTTTGTGCATCATTTATATTATCTGTCCTCAGAAGTAGCATGATTAAACTAATACTAGTTTCCAGATTTTAGCAGAAAAGCAAAGCAACATATACACTTGCTTGGGGCTCCAGGACTTTTGTCATGATCAATCAAGCGAAACTACCTATAACATCAATATCATAGCATTATATTGTATCATAGACTTATATGTGTTTCCTCAGATGACAGATTGTATATTATAGGTATAGTATTCATGTTTGCAGACTTAAAACAAGCCAACAATAGACATTTAAGAGAAATATGTGTCGTTGTTAGGAAAACATTCACGGAGGTCATGCATGTATTCATTTTGATTTTATAAGACTGCAAGCTCTATAAATATAGTGCTATAGTTATAGAAATAGCAAAATATGGTACTAAATCATACTTACACGGTATCAGTCAAGCTGGAAAACACTTCTGAGACAGAGATAAATGTGATCTTTATAAACCCCATGAAATATTGGAGTTACAAACTGTAGATGGACTAGTTTATATTTCTCAATAAATCTACCAAAACTCTAAAATGATACTAAAATAAAATATTGTTAAGACCTTTTAAATTAAGAGTGAAAATTAAATTATTACAGAGGACTGGAAAAAGGATGATCTACAGCTACAGAATGGATAAGCATCCTTACTACTTCAGCTGCCGCTGAACTACATATCCCAGGAAGAGAAGGGTCACTGGAACATTATTAACAGGGCAACATGAGTCATTGCTATTATCATTTCCATTTTTATTTTTATATTTGTGAGTCTTAAGAAGTGGAATGTGCTCCTCTTAGATAATAGACTGAACATGCAAGGAAAAAAAATAATTGAAACCTACTGATGGTGTTGTTGTGTATCATAGGCCATACCGCAGTAAGAGAGACTTTTCCTTTAGATTATTGCATGACAAAACTAAGAAAAGAAACAAATACTTTCTGCTGTATCCTTATGACTCTAATTCCATACAGAGTTGTTTCTACAGAATCCAACAGGACAAAATCATGCCATATTTAATCAGACACCATATTATATACATACAATTCTCCTTACTAGCATGCAATTTTAAAGCACTGCCATGGAGGGAGAACACCCCCATAATATTGCATTGTTCCAATGACACAATATGACAAGAATACGATGTGACAACTAGTGGTGCTAATTATTGTAATATTAGATTGGTCAGAACAGTGTAGTTTATATACATATTATCTCCAACTGTCATTCCAATTGGGAATTCTCTATAATCTTAACACGCTTGAAAAGCAAAGACAGGTTTAAGATGACATTTTACATTTTATAAATTTGCTATTGGCCACACAGTATTTTCCTGGATATACACAGTATATTTTAGCTGTTTGTTTCCTAAGCACCTAACTCTTGCTAATTATCTGTGTACTGAACTTAGACTGCTACTTATCTACTCTTATTTCTAAATGCGATCTGTCAAGACAGCTTCAGCAACTGGACTACAGAGTTGCTTCCAGACCTTGACAACACTTATTTTACTCAAAAGCTAGCAGAGATATCTCAATGCCTATCCACAAGGTCATTAGCAACCTCAAGTGCAGTATTTTAAAAAGACCAAAATGATCAGAATCTAAAAAAATATTAAATATATGGTGCATGTTTATGCTGCAATGCCTGCAACACAAATACAGACACATAGAAACAAACCAGATTCCCTCTGCAGACTCCAGAAGAGGTGCATGAGGAAAGGAATGCCTTCATTTGGTTGTGTACTCCAAGGATCCACTAAGGCTTTTTGCATTCAGAACAGAGTATAGCTGTGACCATTAGGCCTCGTTCACACGGCTTATTCTGGGACTGATTTCAGCCGTACTGTGCGCCGTATTTGCGCTCCAATACGGCTGAAATCAGTCCCAGCCATTACGGTAATCACCAGTTCTCATAGAGAACTATGGATTCTGTCTCCTCTCACTGCTCGGCGAATCCGCCGGGCGGGGAGAAAGTGACATGCACATTATTTACGGCGTGTACGCGCCGTGAATAATGAATGTCTATGGGGCCGGCGAGTTGCCGGCCCCCCGCCCCGCCCCCGCAGCACGGCTGCCGGCGTAATTGCGGGGCGAAATCCGTCCCCGCAATTACGGCGGCAATAAGCCATGTGAACATTGCCTTATGGTCTTAATAGTAAGGAGGCATGGAAACCAAAGGAAAATGAGATTGTTTAGAGGCTTCCTTGCCTTAGGTGGATGGGCCCTCATGATTTGATCAAAATGTGTGCTAAAAGCCTCAGATTTTTATATATATATTTTGAAATAATTCATGTACTCAGTGTTTATATTTCTTTTGGCCAGAGGGCTGCTGGTTTTTTTTTTGTTTTTTTTTTACAAACAATTATATTTTACCATATTGGTTTAACCATTTTCTCACCTAAAGCCTTCAGCTGAAATGCAGGAGACATATGCTTTACTGTCAAGTTGATTTTATACTCCAGTCATGGCCATAATTCTGACCATAGCAGACATAGTAGCTGCTATGGGGTACAACGGTTGAGGTCCAAGAATGATACACTACCGTTCAAAAGTTTGGGGTCACCCAGACAATTTTGTGTTTTCCCTGAAAACCCATACTTTTTACATTTATAAAATGAGTTGCAATATGAATAAAAATATAGTCCAGACATTGGTTAGAAATAATGATTTTTTTTTTAAATAATAATTCTCTACTTCAAAATTTGCTTTTGTCGCTCCCTTTGCAGCAATTCTAGCATTGCAGACATTTGGCATTCTAGCTGTTAATTTGCTGAGGTAATCTGGAGAAATTTCACCCCATGCTACCAGAAGCCCCTCCCACAAGTTGGATTGGCTTGATGGGCACTTTTTGCAAACCACACGGTAAAGCTGCTCCCACAACAGCTCAATGGGATTGAGATCTGGTGACTGCGCTGGCCACTCCATTACAGATAGAATACCAGCTGCCTGCTTCCTCCCTAAATAGTTGCATAATTTGGAGGTGTACTTTGGGTCATTGTCCTGTTGCAGGATGAAATTGGCTCCAATCAAGCGCCCCCACAGGGTATGGCATGGCGTTGCAAAATGGAGCGATAGCCTTCCTTATTCAAAATCCCTTTTACCTTCTACAAATCTCCCACTTCACCAGCAACAAAGCAACCCCAGACCATCACATTACCTCCACCATGCTTGACAGATGGCATTAGGCGCTCTTCCAGCATCTTTTCAGTTGTTCTGCGTTTCACAAATGTTCTTCTGTGTGATCCAAACACCTCAAACTTCGATTCGTCTGTGCATAACACTTTTTTCCAATGTTCCTCTGTCCAATGTCTGTGTTCTTTAGCCCATATTAATCTTTTCCTTTTATTAGCCAGTTTCAGATATAGCTTTTTCTTTGCCACTCTGCCCTGAAAGCCAGCATCCTGCAGTCGTCTCTTCACTGTAGATGTTGACACTGGCGTTTTGCGGCTATCATTTAATGATGCTGCCAGTTGAGGACCTGTGAAATGTCAATTTCTCAAACTAGAGACTCTAATGTACTTGTCTTGTTGCTCAGTTGTGCAGCGGGACCTCCTACTTCTCTTTCTACTCAGGTTAGAGCCTCTGAACTCTGAAGGGAGTAGTACACACCGTTGTAGGAAATCTTCAGTTTCTTGGCAATTTCTCACATGGAATAGCCTTTATCTCTCAATACAAGAATAGACTGTCGAGTTTCACATGAAAGTTCTCTTTTTCTGGCCATTTTGCGAGTTTCATCAAACCAACAAATGTAATGCTCCAGATTCTCAACTAACTCAAAGGAAGGTCAGTTTTAATAGCTTCTCTAATCAGCAAAACTGTTTTCAGCTGTGCTAACATACTTGCACAAGGGTGCTTTCACACGGTGCGTTTTTGGTGCGTTTTTGATGCGTTTTTTCAATGCGTTTTTGTGCAGGAAGGCACAGCAATTAATGCAGTACATTGCTGCACAGAAATCGCGGCAAAAATCGCAGTTGTGATTTTTATGCGGCAATGTACAACATTAACTGCTGTACCTTCCTGCACAAAACGCATTGAAGAAACGCACCAAAAACGCACTGTGTGAAGGCACCCCAAGGGTTTTCAAGGGTGTTCCAAATATCCAATAGCTTTCTTATACAGTTAGCAAACACAGTGTACCATTAGAACACTGGAGTGATGGTTGTTGGAAATGGGCCTCAATACACCTATATAGATATTGCATTAACAATCATACGTTTGCAGCTAGAATAGTCATTTACCACATTAACAATGTATAGTTTGTATTTCTGATTCATTTAATGTTAGCTTCATTGAAAAAAAAAAAACTGTGCTTTTCTTTCAAAAATAAGGAAATTTCTAAGTGACCCCAAACTTTTGAATGGTAGTGTCTATTGTAACCATTTTGAAGGAAGTAGGAAATTGGTGGCTTTCTGCTATATAGCACTAACATGTGGGTTCTCTAAAATATAGAGTTATTATTACTATTAATTATAGACACTTATGCTGCTGTTTTAGTTTCCTGGCATTAGGTGATAACAGTTATAAAACCATCGTACTATCTGAAACTGTTATTAAATGTTTAAATAAATATAGTAATTTTAGTCAATTGTTCACAACACGGTAAAACACAGGTTGACAAAAGATATCTCTCCATAGTTGTTGTTTTTTTTTTTTTTTATTAACTATGGTTGCAACTTTCTGTCCTCATGCACATCAGGTATAGTATCTTTGGAACAAAATGTGCAGATTTTGAAAACAGTGAAAAAGCAGGTAAGCAACAAACAGCACATAATTATTTAAAAATATAGACATGTAGGATTAGATTGCAGCCATAGAATTTAGGGTAAACAGCATCTTATACAAATAACCACCAATTATGAATGTAGACATTAAAATTAATTTCAACCTATAGCTGAGAAATACAAACACAAGTTCATTTGAAATATACATTCATTAGCTTTGGAGCTATATTCTTCTTCTAAAATATTGCTTGTTGTGCAGTATTTGTTTCTCTTCCCTGAACTAACCCCCAGGAAATCTTGATTGTCTACAATATGGCACATCAGGACACATTACAAATCCAGTTGCATTTCACAACATTCTATTTGAGCCAGAGAGAAAGGAGTTTTCTTCCCACACAGTAGATGGCATTTAGATGTACAAGCCATACGCTTCCTACATGAACACAAAGAACAAAATGTAATAAAAAACATTAAAATGGAACAGAAGTAAGATACAAAAATAAACAACACCTGTACTGCATTCTCACAAATCATGTTTGGTGCCATTGTACGCTTACTTTATGAGGTCAATTCTGCACATAGGGGAAGATGTATGAAAACTGTCTACTTCTAAGACTTTCTTTGTTGCCCATAGAAACCAATCAGGGATCCACTTTCATTCTTTTTCAGAGCGCTAAATGAAATGAAAGGGGAACTCTGGTAGGTTGCTATGGGCAACAAAGAAACTCTGAGACCTAGACAGTTTCCATACATGAGGTCCAAAGTCTTTCATATATTTATGATTTTCAATTTGCAACATATTTTAATCCAAGACCCGAAAAGCAAAAAAAAATGGTTAAGGTAATGTTATAGGGAGGTAGGTAAATGAGTAAAGAAATAAAAGTAGAAATTAAACAAATTCAATACTTTAGAAAAAAAAAGGTCCATTAACCTACTTTTCCACGAATAAAGCAGCAGGCATATTTAGAAATCATCATAATGCCATAACTCTTCAGAGGAAACAGTGAAAACCAAATTAGCTCATCTAGACTGATACAAAGCTAAGTATTTTCAAGTGAAATCTTAAATTATGTGCTCCCTGATCTGAAGAACAATAAATAGTTGTTTTTTTTCCACCATAACCAACACAGTGAATTTGCAAGATGAAAACAATAATTATCTTTTCTATTTCCAAATATACGGTATTTTCCTGAATCTAGCTATATTAAGTGAACACCTATTTAATAAAAAGTAATTGTAAATGTTTTTTCAAGACTTGTACTCATTACTCTTTCCTGGTAACAATAATGCTCAAAATGATCAAATTCCTTAATTTAAAATGACCACGATCTTGTATGCATTGTAAAATCAAATATATGATCATATTTGGAACAGACTGAAAACAGTGCATAAACATCTCAATCATATCTTGTTTCAAACAACAGATAGGAAGGATTTTTTTTTAATAAAAGTTAAAATTCTTTGAGGAAGGGAAAGGACTGGGACATTTGTTCTGATTACTAATGTTACTAAGGCCCAATAGAGCTCTTCAGTTGTTGTTAGCCTGAAGAAAAAATAAGACGGGTCTAGTGATCAATTTTTTGTCGCATTAGCTCTGTTGGAGCTGCAGGTACCGTTGGCTTCAATTGCTTCCAGCAAAGCACCATGGGTAGTTGGCTTCCCAAATAGGGGTCTTTACTACATGTAACAAAATGTTATTGTCATAATTCTACGAGGTGTACAACCATTACTTTCAAAAACAGACCATGCTAGTTTCCATTAACTCTGTCAAAATTGTCGTTATAACAGAGTCAGGAAAGGACCCTTAGTTACTCATACAGACCCATATCCCTCTTGACAGTATGGGCCACATGTATGAAACTGTTTAGGTCTAAAATTCACTCTTTTTCCCATAGTAACATATGGGAAAAAGTGAGTTTTAGACCTAAACAGGTTCATACATGTGGCCCTAATAAGTTCTTTCCAAAATTCTTACAAACTTTTTGCCCCATATTATATCCACCATAATACATTACAATGAAAATGGATGTATACCCCATAAATCCATGGTTATTATATTGTGCCATTTCTGTTTATATTGTGCCATGGCAGTAAATCTCGGCCATACTGGAAACTATGGGCGACATGTATGAATCCTGGCACTGGCCAATTCTACTGTCACGTCAGAGGAGGTGCAGTGGTCCATGACTGCCACCCAGCCCACTGTCCCTGCCTATTTGGTGTGCTGCCCTAGGTGGCAGACCCCAACTGGACGACAGCCCCTACTCTGCTAAGTGCAGGGCCGTCAGGGACGCTCAGTGTCAAACAGTCCGGGTCGGTAATGGTCAGGAATGTAGTAGCCAAAAATCAGAAACCAGTAGAGTAAACGGGAAACAAGCCGAGGGCAAAACAAGTGCAGGAGCGCAATACATAAACGGAGAGCAGAAATGGGGTCAAGGCAAGCCGAGGTCAGGATACAAGGAAAACCAATCACAAAAAGCACAGGGAACACTAGGGGAAACCTTTGTCAGGCAAAGCCTGGAGAGAATGAGGAGGTTTAAGAGGTCTGCCCGAACACTGCCCCCGCAGCCGATTGGTGCGGCATCCGGGCCCTCCGATTGGTCCTGAGGGATACACTCTCAGTTGTGAGAGGCTGCAGACCTGTCACTCCTGGCTCAGGAGCAGCACCTCTCCCCGGGTGTGGTCCCAGAGTAGCCCTATTAACCCTCACAGGTCGCTGTACTAAACGGGTGGAAGACTGCCCAGACAAACGTATCCTGACATCTACATAGTTTTAAGGCAGTGTAGAATGCACCAGAATGTATGAACCTGTTCTTCTGCAGGTCATACATACAGGCACATTGTAGTGCCAATACAACAAGTCTGGCTCCGGCAGATCACATTTAACCTGGTCTGGCTTTTCTAACAGTTATGCTCCTAGGTCTGGCGTCAAAGAATCATAAATGTGTCTACTTTTATGAATGTGGTGCGACACGCCCCCAGAATGCTCCTAATCTTTGGCGCACTAAAAAACGTGTCTTTGGCACATTACAAAGGCGCTTATTGCGCCAAAGTTTGGAGTGCACCTGTTTATACATTCTTTTTGGCTCAAAGTACACAGAAAACTGGTGCAGCCCTGTTCAAATATGTCGCCCTATGAGTTTTCGAATAGGGTTTATATCTAGGTTCAATTAATGTACTACTCTTCCAAGGTTATACTTATAGTTCATAGTCAGTTATCTAATCAATTCCAATTGGAGACAGGGACTAGGCAGGGAAGCCCCCATCCACCTTCCACCCTTGTTATTTTCTACAACGGTTGAACCATTGGTAGCAGACCTTAGAGTTTCCACTGATGATTAAGGATTTAAATTTGGGTTACATGAGGAATAAGTGGCTCTTTATTAAGATAGTCTATTACCTTTTTGTGAAAAAAAGATATGTCCTTCTCTGGTGCTGAGACTCTTCTATTCCAGTTTGGTAATAAATTTTGCTTAACAATTATCACTTACCCTAGTGCATTGCAATGTGCTATAGAAGCTATTGTGTAGCAGTTTATGTAAACAAAAGTATTACGATTGTGTCGGATCAGGCCGCATCGCAGTCCTCTGTCTGCAGGTTATGGCAGACACTGCGCTTTTAGTCATGAAACTCGCCTGTATTGCTCGCTCTTTGCACTGTCCTAACATGGTCTGATACTGTGCTGTCCATTTGTGATTGACAGCTCTGCCACATCTGTATGGTTCTCTGCTAATCAAAGGGCAGGGCTGCAGGTTGTTCTTCTTGAGTAGTGAGTGACAGCTACCTGCACCACTCACCTTTCTCACCTGCTTGTCTGCATTCTATGTGGTCCAGATGTCAGAGAGCCTGTCCAAATACGCTCTGGAACCAGACTCTGACATCTCTATTTAAGACCACAGTTTATGTGGTCCTGCAGTGGTTATAGTTTTGGCTTGATCTGGTGTGCTATGTTTTCTTTTTGGATTTTCTGGTATTATGACCTTGTGCCCACCTTTTTGACTTCCGTTTATTGCCTTACACTTTTTTACCTTTTCTGCTTTCTCTAGTTCTGACCTACTTTCACCTGACCCTTCTTCATTGTGTTCGTCTGTCTTGTCTTTTCTGTGTTGGCACAAACTAAGGGTCAGGACTGCCGCCCAGTTGTCGCCGACCGCTTAGGGTAAGGCTGGCAAGTAGACAGGGACAGATTTGGGAGGCCTAGCATTAGGGCTCATAGTCCATCTGTCCTTATTTGTTTATCTGTTCCGGGTGTCCCTAACATTACAACCCGCAAACAGAAAAATTTTCCCAGCAATTAGTATGGACCCAATTCTGCAGCTCACTAATCATATGGATGGCCTGGATAATCTTGCATCTGACCTGGCTATAAAAGTACAGTTCCTCACCCATCAGCAAGCTAAAATGCTTCTCCTGGACCATTATTCTGGTGACCATAGAAGGTCTGACACCTTTCTGAAGTCATGTTGGTTATGCTTTCAGGCTCTAGGGCTCATTTATTCTGAGCTGGACCATGCATCACTTGCAAAGACTCAGCTCTTGAACACACCAAGGTAAAAGATCGGCTGAGGAGTACTGAACCGAGTTCTGCAAGTGGTGCGTAACTGCTAGATGGTGTGACTGAGCGTGAAAAGCTCTATTCAGACAAGGACTATCTGACACCATCAAAGATGTCTGGGTCAGCCATCCTAACCCCAGTACTTTAGAGCAAGCCATGGCTCTCGAGGTCCGCATCAACCGCAGGCTCCAGGAGAGGGGAAAGGAAAAGCTAGGACCTGACTATTCTCCCATGTCTTCTATGTCTCCCCTCCTACTACAAAATCTGTCTCTTTCCTGTCCACCTCAGAAGAGGAGCCAATGCAACTTGGAGTCATGGACTCTAAAATCAGGAGGGAATATTACATGAGAAACACCCTGTGTCTGTACTGTGGCAAAGCTGGTCATTATTTTTGAAGCTGTCCCACCAAACTCAGGTCCCATCATGAAAGTCTTCAGTGCCTGAGTGATAGTCGGATGGGTCACTCAGGCATCCAGGTACCTTTTGAGTCTGTTTCTAAAGTATTATTGCCAATGTCGTTGTTTGTTAATTCTAAGTCTGCATCTAGATATTCCTTGATTGTTTTAAGGGCAGCTGTGTCACAATCCGGCGATAACAGAAGGCATGAAGGCAGAGTCACCACAGCGGGATCCATGGTCAGTCCATTCTGTCACAATCCAGCAGTAACAACATGCACTGAGGCACCAATCGCTGATAACCAGGTGTGGATCCACTGTGATCACCGCAGGCGAGATGATAGATGGAGATCCATGCCAGGGAGCGGAGTTTAAGGGGCCCCCGGTTTTCACTGGAGCCCACCACAAAGCAGGACGGACTTTGCTGCGGGGAACTCCCAGGTCGCGACCCCTGACGTGGCTACCTGCCTTGACAGATGAGGTGCAGGACAGGAACTCCAGGTACAGAGGCAGTGATAGACAGGTACAGCCAGAAAACATATGCAGCAGGATACAGCAGGAAACCGGACTGGTATAACCGCAGGATTCAGCGGGTAACTGGACTGGTATAAGCACAGCAGAAAAAAACAGACAGGTGTTCAGGAGCTCTGATGGACTGCAGCAACTAGACCAGGCACCTCAGGGGTTAAGTCCAAAACAGCAGACCCCAGAAGCTGGCAGGAGCTCAGATAGACAGAGCACTACACATGAGGCACAACAATGGACTGACCATGGATCCCGTCGTGGTGACTCTGCCTTCATGCCGCTGTTACCGCTGGATCGTGACAGAATGGATTGACCCTGAAGCAAGGACAGGAAGTTCCTTTTATAGCCAGGGGTCACAGGTCAGGAGGAAGGCAAGAGGCACAAACCCAATAAAGGGCAGGAAGCTGCCATACACGCGTCCTAGGAGGTGCAGTGCATGTACAGGACCCCTGGAAGCAGGAGCAACAGGACAGGCAAGTATACAGCAAAGAACACAGGCCGCCGGGACCCTGCACAGGGAGCCCCAGCAGAGACAAAGCAGGCACGGACACGCTGACGGTCCAAAGCAGGGACCACGGTTTAAACCATGACAAGCTGTCAACTTTGTGATTCTGCTTTTGTGTCAGCCTCATTCCTGGACTTAGTAAAGCTGGAGCATCCTTTTCCCGTTACGGAAGCAGATTTCACCCCGTTAGCAGGAGGAAGGATCTGATTCAAAATCTCCCACAGTTGTATTAGCAGGTTGGCCCTAACCATTCTTTTTGGGTTGTTTTGTCATGGAAAATTTGTCTTTAGATATTGTTTTGGTCCCCCTTGATGGCGTAATCATAACCGTGGGAAATTGATTAAATGGAGTTCTCGGTGCTCCTCTCACTGTGTTTCTCTACAGGTCTCTGGGGAACAGATGGAGTTCAACCCTCTTGATTTCTTTTCTGACTTTGTTAATATTCCTGACAAAAAATCGGCTAATTTATTGCCACCTCAAGATTCTTGCGACAGTAGTGCCAAGTTCCTTCCTGGGTCTGGATACCCTAAGAAAAGGACCTTCAGTTTGTCTGCTCCCGAGTGCAAGGCTGTTCTTAAGAAAAGTTTGCCTCCCGGGCTTGTACTCACTTCCATCGTGCATGATCTTTCTGCTGCGATTGGTGATTCTGAGGATCAGGCACCCTGTAACACTCCTGTTATGAGTGGCATGTCTGACCCTTAGCCACTTGGTCCTCAGTAGGAAACTGAAGGTGGAACCTTGACACCTGCTGAGCTGGGTTCTACTGCTCAGTCACACGTGTAGAGAACAAACAACTGTGCACAGTCTGAGTCCAGGCTCCACTGAACCTGGTCAAAGCTCAAGTCAGTTAAAGGTGCTTTGCCAACAAAAATGTTGTGTAGATCCTAACGATGTTCTGAGTAATAAAGTGTGGTCATATACTAAGAACCTGCAACTTAAGGTTCCTTTTTCTGAAATTTTCCCTGGGTCCTATAAAGCGATGATATCATCTGAGCCCTTCAAGGTCTGGTAGATTTATTGAGGGTCCAGAAACTCCTCATAAAATGGAGAATACTGTTATGACTGTGGCAGCTCAGGCCGCAACTCAGTCCTCTGTCCGCAGGGTATGGCAGAGACTGCACTTTTGGTCATGAAGCTCACCTGTATTGCTGGTTCTTTACATGGTCTTAACAGGGTCTAATACTGTACTGTCTGAGTGTGATTGACAGCTCAGCCACACCTGTCTGGTTCTGTTAGCTCTAGGGAAGGGTTGCAGATTGTTCTGCTTGAGTGGTGAGTGACAGCTGCCTGCACCACTCACCTTTTTCACCTGCTTGTCTGCATTCTGTGTGGTCCAGATGTCATAGGGCCGGTCCAATTACGCCCTGGAACCAGACTCTGACATCTCTATTTAAGACGACAGTTTCTGTGATCCTGCGGCGGTTATAATCTGTTGTGCTGTGTTTTCTTTTTGGATTTTCTGGTTTTCTGCCTTTTGCCTGCCTTTTTGACTTCCGTTTATGGCCTTTCACTTTTGTACCTTTTCTGCTTTCGCTTAGGGTCATGCTGAAAAGTAGGCAGGGACAGATTTGAGGGGCCAAAGGATCACAGTCTGTCTTTATCTGTTAATCTGCTCTGGGCTCCCTAACAAAAAGTCAGTCTTATATACAAAGTGTGGCTGCATGTAAGGCATGTGGCGGATTCACTGGATGTACCACTTAAACTCCAGTCTGGAGAAATCCCACTCTATGGGATGTTCCGTGTGCTATATAATAAAAACATTACATATTTATTTTAAAAAAACATTGTCGCAATAATACATAAAACAAAACTATGAAATTACTTTTAAAACTACCTTTTAGGTTATCGTCTAAATTAATCAGATAATTTGGAGCTTTGTTATATGTTTTACTGAGGCTATGGATTTTAATGATTTTTCAATAAATATGTAATATTTTATTACACGGGATGCTGGACATCTTTACTCTTTTTTTTCTTGGAATTACTGGGGGGGAACTTCCCTGCCCCGTCCGTTTATCCCACTGTAGAGGTGGTTCTTGTCTGCTTTTTTTCTATTGTGATACTTGGAAGCAGACTGGGTCGTGTTGGACTTTGGTGTCTGGGGCACACCAGTGGAGTTGATTCCTGGGGACTACCAGTGGAGCTGATTCTTGGGGCCCACCCTATAGCTATTGTACTGCCTCTTGTTTTCTGCTTTTCTTTCTTCATGAAAACCAGCTGACTATGCCCAAGGGCCCACTTGTTGCTTTCCCTGCTCCACTGCGCCAATCAAAACTCACTGGGGTTGCTTAATCTGAGCAGCTAGTGTTAATGTTTTGGAACCACTGAAAACCATTTTGAAACCCTTCCCTGAGAGATAGGATCACTATGATTTTTTTTTTAAAAAAAGCCTAGGTACAACCAGATGAGAGGCTGAAAATAACCTTTTCATAAGTGTTATTAGTTTCTTTATTGAAGATACACATATAATACCCAGTGGAAGACTAGAGATTTACAGAATTTAAAGAGACCGAATGTTAAAACCTTGTTGTTTGTTATATCATGCCTAATCTTTAGCATTTCTAAATCTCTTCTGGAAATATTTCTTGGAAGTGTTCCTCTGGCAGGAGAAAAAGAGAATCTGGAGGCAGACTATGGTCCAATAAGCAGATCAGTGGTTGTTTGTCATGGTGGAGTCAAAAAACTCTCACAGCTTTATGTACTTCAGAAAGTATACATAAATTCCTATTTTCTTGTTTGAGCTTTAATTAAAGCTGATTCTATATGCCCTAAATGTCATGCTAAAAATGCTGTCCACATGGCCTGTAACTGTCCTTGTTTATAGACATACTATCTTAACTAGTGAGGAGTGATTGTGTCAACTATCGTTATCGAATTGATAGTCAATATCGGCAATTATCATGCCGATATCCGATATCCGATAGTAGATTATCGCTGATGACCATTAAAGTCTATGGGAGAGGAACAACAGCTTCATTCTTACACCCAAACAGGGAGGATAAGCTGGAATTAACATCCACAACAGTAAATGGATATGTGATACATCTTAGGCAAGACAATTAGGCAACAAGAGTCACAAAAAAAAGAGGCAAGAATCTTAGGTGTTTAACCACCACAAACATGTCTAGTCACCTAAACACAGGAAAGAAACAGCTCACCGCTCCCGGGAGCAGTGAGCTGTTTCTTTCCTGTGTTTCTCTTGATTGGTACCAGCAATCAGTAATGTGCTCCTGCTGAAACAGTGTACTTCCTGAAGATTTACGGGCCCCTCGCAGAAGGGTGCTATGGAAGCACATTCAATGAGAAATGTGGACGATTACACTAAAAGATTGGACCAGCTGTCTGATATTTTTTCGAGCGGTCAAAAAGCAAGTAATGACAGTAAAGAGATACGACAAGGTATGTTGCAATTGGAGAAATATTTTATTAAAGAAGTAAAGACATGGTGGGACTTAAGTAGTATTCGTACTTACTTAGAAAAACGCATGATTCCACGCGGCTTACGTGTTAAAAAATTGCCAACTACAGTTTACAATGAGGAATTCATGACAAAGTGGAATGACATTCTTTATAATTGTTCCCTATGTTTAATGGAATTAATGGGATTTATGAAGAAAATTCTCTAAGAGAAATTAAGGAGAAAATAAAAGAGATACAAGGTACACTGCAACCTTTTGTACAACTTAAAGAATTGCAAGAATTAGATGAAAAATTTAAAAATAATGTGTCTAAATTAGAAGCTGATATAATTGCCATGAAAAAGTCCAAATACCAACGGGATTTAAATGATTATCAAAAGGATTGTGTATATCAGTGGGGAAATTGGGAACGCACATATTCAACTCCCAAATCGATTTTGAAAAAACCTCGATTTTGGAAAAATTCTAAATATCAAAAACATGCAAGACGTGTGAGTTTCAGCTCAATTGAGCAGGACAGTTCGGAGGGAATGTCAGAAGAAAAATACTCTGATGTTGCTTCTGTTTCTTCTGCACAATTGGACATTCGTAATTAGAGATGGGCGAATCAATTCTAACGAAGTGGAATTAGTTTAGAATTCCAGGAAAACTTCGGTTCTGAACAAAGTCGAAGTTTGGGGTGATTCGCGGGAACAAAGCGTGCTTTTGATTGATAAAATGGCTGCGAGCACATGGCGTTACATGGGGCAAAGAACTCTGGGAGGAAGAAGAGCATAGCATACATGACATGTGTAGAGTTTGAAGCCAATCAGAGACCGCAAATTCTGTGACGTCACCGCACTATATAAGTCCGGGCGCGACGCTGGAGCTCATAACGCTCTCCATGTACTGAGTAGGGAAGGGTGCTGCCGCGGCTGCTTATGATAGCTGATACTAAAGAACCAGTTTTAATACAGCGTTTTTTTGGGGGTGTCACAGCTTGTCTCAGAGACTGCTTCTCTTATTTTCTAATTCCTGGTTTTGTGGAGTATTGGAACTGAAGTCCATGTGCGTCCATTGCAACTGCATATACATTTAATGCATCATGCTCACAGCACTTTGAATATCCAAGGGTATCTAAGCCTGTTCCTGTTTTTATTCATTTAAAGAAACAGCCTTTTTATAATACAAATACCAATTCATTTTTAGTTGCTCATTTCTTTTGCACAATTTAGATCCAGAGGTTAATTAAGCGTTGTTCTGCTGTTGTGGTCACTAAAAGAAATGTTCTTTTTCACCTCCAAAAAAGACATTTTGCCTGTAGCATAATTCATAACCGAAGGTTAAAATTTCAAGTTTTTCTGTTGTTGTTACCGTAAAATACACCCATTTTAACACGCTACAAAGCTGATAATTTTTGGTTTTCTCATTTCTTTTGCGCAATTTACATCCGGGGGTTTTAATAAGCATTGTTCTGCTGTTGTGGTCACTAAAAGAAACGTTCTTTTTCAACCGCAAAAAAACATTTTTCCTTTTAGCATAAATTCCACAACCGAAATCTATTTACAAGGTTTTTCTGTTGTTTTGTACCGTGAAATACACGCCATTTTAACCCCACTACAAAGCTGGTAATTTTTGTTTGCTCATTTCTTTTACGCAATTTACATCCAGGGGTTAATTAAGCGTTGTTCTGCTGCTTTGGTCACTAAAAGAAACGTTCTATTTCACCACCAAAAAAAATATTTTGCCTGTAGCATAATTCACAACCGAAGGTTAATTACAAGTTTTTATGTTGTTGTGTACCGTAAAATACACGCCATTTTAAAAACTACAAAGCTGGTAATTTTTGGTTGCTCATTTCTTTTGCGCAATTTACATCCAGGGGTTAATTAAGCGTTGTTCTGCTGTTGTGGTCACTAAAAGAAACATTCTTTTTCACCGCCAAAAAAGACATTTTGCCTGTAGCTAGAGATGGGCGAATTTCTCAAAAATTTGTTTCGGTCCGAATTACTTCGGGACGAATCACGTTAAAAAACAACTATTTCCAGGCTGCACAGAGCCTGCAGGGTGCTGTAGAACGTTGTGCCATGCTTAAATATGCAGAGGGAGCTTGGTTTAGTCTTCATACAATGTTGTGTTTTAGTAGTAAAATTCCCTGGGCACTTAAGAGGGCAAAACTGACCAAAAAACTCAGAGTGACAGAGTGTGGAGGTGACGGCGGCAGCCAAAGCAGCATGAGGTCAGAGAGTGGCACAATGACATTCTGGAGGTGGCAAAAACAGGAGTAGGCCACAGAGTGGCACAATGACACAGTGTGGAGTTCACGGCAGCAGCAGCATGAGGTCAGGCAGTGGCACAATGACATTCTGGAGGTGGCAAAAACAGGAGTAGGCCACAGAGTGGCACAATGACACAGTGTGGAGTTCACGGCAGCAGCAGCATGAGGTCAGGCAGTGGCACACTGACATTCCGGAGGTTGCTAAAGAAGGAGAAGGCCACAGAGTGGCACAATGACAGAGAGTATAGGTCACAGGAGCAGCAGCATGAGGTCAGAGTGTGGCACAATGACACAGTGTGGAGTTGACGGCATCAACAGCAGCAACAGCATGAGGTCAAGCAGTGGCACAATGACATTCTGGAGGTGGCAAAAACAGGAGTAGGCCACAGTGGCACAAAGACACAATGTGGAGGGCACAGCAGCCACAGCATGAGGTCAGGCAGTGGCACAATGACATTCTGGAGGTGGCAAAAACAGGAGTAGGCCACAGAGTGGCACAATGACAAAGTGTGGAGTTCACGGCAGCAGCAGCATGAGGTCAGGCAGTGGCACAATTACATTCGGTAGCTGGCAAAACAGGAGTAGGCCACAGAGTGGCACAATGACACAGTGTGGAGGTCAGGGGAAAGAAAGAGGTCAAAACAGGGGCACAATGACATTCTGGAGGGGACAAAACATTTAGTAGAAAACAGGGGGCACAATAACAAGGAGTGGAGGGTGGGGGGGAAAAGCAGCGAATGAGTTCAAAATGGGGCACAATGAAAATTCGGGAAAGGTGGCAAAAAACAGGGGGGCCCCCCCACAAGTGGCACAATGCCCACAGGGGGTTGGAGAAGGGGCGCAGAAACATGGGTCAGGCAGTGGCACAATGTTATTCGGGAAAGGTTGGCTAAAAAAGGGAAGTCCACGGGAGTGGCAAAATGCACAGTTGGAGGGCACCAGCAGCAGCATGGGGTTTTTTCAGGAAAGGGGGGCACAATGACATTCGGGAGCGGGGCAAAACAGGGGGGCCCAAGAGGGGACAAGGGACGAGAGTGGAGGTCACGGAACCCAGCAGATGGGGTTTCAGAAAAGTGGCACAATAAACACAGTGTGGATTTTGACGGAATAAAAACAGAGCAAAGCAGCATGATTTTCCGGCAGTGGCCTTTGAAAAGGGAGGGGGCAAAAACAGGAGTAGGCCACAGAGCGGGCACCATGACACAATTTTGGAGGGGCAAGCAGCGGGCATGAGGTCAGGCAGTGGCAAAATGACTTTTCTGGAGGTGGCAAAAAAAAGGGAGAAAGGCCCGGGAGTGGCACAAATAAAAAAGGGTGTGATTCACGGCAGCAGTTTGAAAGAGGTTCAACATCACAATGACATTCTGGGGGCGGGAAAAACCCGTAGTAAAACCCACAGAGGGGCAAAAAGAAGAGAGTGGGGGTTTGACAGCGCGGGGCAGCGGGAAGGTCGGGAAGGGGGGGGGGCAATGACTTTTGGTTGGGGGAAAAAAGGGAAAAGGGCCCCCAGAGGGGGGCACAATACACAGTGTGGAGATCACGGCCCGCACCCAGCTGAGGTCAGGCAGTGGACAAAATGATATTCTGGGGTGGTTAAAAAACAGGAGTGGGCCCACATAGGGGCACAATGAACAGTGTGGGGGGGCAGGGCAGCAGCAGATGAGGTCAGACAGTGGCCAAAATTTAAAATTTCGGGGAGGGGGCCCCAAACAGTAGTAGGCCACAGGGGGGTGGCACAAAAACAAAAAAGATGGGGGGTAGGGGCACAGCAGCATGGGCCCAGAGAGTGGAAAAATGACAAAGTGTTGGGGCACGGAACAAAAAACAGCCCCGATGGGGCAAGAGTGGCAAATGACAAGTGTGGAGTTGACGGCATAAACCCAGCAGCGCAGCATGGGGTCAGGCGGGTGGCACTTTGACATTCTGTAAGTGGAAAAACATAGTAGGCCCAAGGGGCACAATACACATTGTGGGGGCAGGGCAGCAGCGGGCTTGAGGTCAGGAAATTTGGCCCCCCAAATGACATTCTGATTGGCAAAAAAAGGAAAGTGGCCACAGATGGCAAATGACCCCAGTTTTTGGGGGTCACGAAACAGAGAAATGGGGGTCGATAGGGGGCCCCCAACCCCCTTCGGATTTAGGGGGAAAAACAGTAGAAACCCCACAGAGTCCCCCCAACCCCCCAATTGTGGATTTTACGGCATCAAACAGCAGGCTGCAACATGGGGGTCGGGCCCTGGCACTTTGACATTCAAAAGGGCAAAACAGGATTTGGGCCCCCAAGATTTGGCAAAATTGAACAGTGTGGGGGGGCAGGGCCCGCAGCATTTGGGGTCAGGGTGGCCCAAACCCCCTTTGGAGGTGGCAAAAAAAACCGGAGTACCCACAATTTTAAAAATTTCATTGTGGGGCACGACACCCGCAGATGGGGGTCGGGCCCTTTGGCAATTGACATTTTTTGGGGGGGGGGGGCCCAAAAACAGGAGAAGGCCACAAGTGGCACAATGACACGTTGGAGGTCATGGCAGCGGGCAGCATGGGGTTCAGACATTTGGCAAAATAAACATTTTGGGGGGGGGGAAAAAACAGTAGTGGGCCCACAGAGTGGAAACAATGACGAGAGTGGAGGGGTGACGGGCAGAAGAAACAGGGAGGTTCAGAGATTTCAAAAAAACATTCGGAGGTGGCCTAAAACGGGGGAGTGGGCCCACAGAGGGGGGCACAATGACAGGGGAGGGGAGGTGACGGCTCAAAAAACAGCACACCCTTGGGGATCAGGGAGGGGAAACAATGACATAATGTGGAGGTGACAGCAAAACAGCAGCAGGGGGGGGGGGGGGGGGGGCTTGGGGGGGGGTCGCCTTGGGCTTGGGGGGGGGGGGGGGGGGGGGGGTTTAAAATTTAAACATTCTGGAGGTGGAAAAAAACGGGGAGTAGGCCAAGAGGGGCACAAGGGGAACACAATGTGGGGGGACAGAAAGCAGCCGCATGAGGTCAGGCAGTGGCACAATGACTTTCCCTTGGAGGTGGAAAAAAAACAGGAGTGGGCCACAGAGGGGCACAATGACCGTGTGGAGGGGAAAAGGGCAGCAGCAGCATGAAGTCAGGCAGGGGGCCCACATTGACTTTGGAGGTTTGGGCCCAAAAAGGGAGGGTGGGCCACAAAAGGGGGAAACAATAAACGTGTGGAGGGCACAAACGCGGCGCATGGGTCGGGCCAGGGCACTTTGGGACATTCTGGAGGGGAAAAAAAGGAAAAGGCCACAGAGTGGCACAATGACAAAAGTGTGGAGGTAAATGGCGGCAGCAGCATGAGCCCAGCCCGTGGCACAATGACATTCTGGAGGTGGCAAAACAGTGTGGGCCCCACGGGAGGGGCACAATGCCCGGAGAGGGGAAAGGTAAACGGAAAGAAACGGGCATGGGGTCAGAAGTGGCAAAAGGGGGAAATTCTGGAGGTGGTTTAAAACGGGGAGTAGGCCACAGATGGCACAATGACAGAAAAGTGGAGGTGAGGCAGCAAAAACAGCAGCAGCATGAGATCAGAAAGGGCACAATGACTAAGTGGGGGAATTTTTGCAGCAATCAACAGCAGCAGCTCAAAGGGGGGTTTCAGGCATGGCCAATGAAATTTGGGGTGGAAAAAAAAGGGGAGTAGGCCACAGAGTGGACAATGACAGAGTTTTGGAGATGATGGGGGCCCAGGGGGAAAACAGCATGAGGTCAAAAAAGGGGCAAAAATTGACAAAAGTTTGGTGTACGGCACCAAAACGCAGCAGCAGCATGGGGTTTCAGGCATGTGGCACAAGACATGTGTGGGGGGGGTGGCAATCCTTTTCCCGGGTTTAAAAGATGGTTGGGGGCCCCAGATGGAGGAAACTGTCAGCAGATGTGGGGCATCAGGGGGGGTGGCGGCTTTTAAGAATATGGCTGAGGCAGGTAGTTTAAACCCCAGATCATTTCTCACATTTTGGGGTTGGGGGGTTTTCTTTGGGCTGATGTAGTTGACCCCCTAAGGAATTGGGTGGGGTTGGAATTCCGGGCCCGACCCACGCCTGATTCATCTTAAAAAAAGGGTTTCAGTTCCCCCACTTTCACCGTGGACAAAGGGGGGGTTTTCCCCTTTTGGGGGGGGTAACGAGGGCCCCCCGCCGAAAACGAACACCCCCCTTGATGCCAAATACTGTAGGGCAGGCGGGCTTCCCCAATGAAAAACTCGGCAAGTTGGGGCCCAACCCACAAATCCAGTTTGGTTTCCCCAGTGGGTTCAGCGGATTTTCAATGGGGGGGAAGAGTGTGTCCAAGAAAGGCCCACACCTTTTGGTTTTTGGGCCCTGCTCCGGGTTCCTGTGCTTTGTGTTTGGGGGGGAACTTTCCCCCCTCATACAGGGGGAAGGAAGTGCTCATCAGTGCCCCCAGACTTGGGTTGCTGCTAAAAGGAGTTGGGGTTTCCCTGTTCCTACCCACAACACCTTCCCCCACAGCCGCGGGGGCAGTAGTACATGAGCGCTAAAAAACCCCCCCGGTCAGACCTGCAGAGGGGGGGGACGTTTGCCGCAATGGGCAGGGGCCAACTGACAAAGGAAAGGATTTCCCCAAAAGTATTTAAAAGTTTGTCTCCCTCTCTTTCCCTGGGAAAAAGGCCCCCATTTTGGGCCCCGGGGTTTAACAAGGGCCCAATGGGGTTTGGGAGCCAGAAGTCCCCCCTCTCCCGGATGCTAAACTTTTGGGGTTGTCACAAAGCCAGGCAAATCAGCATGCGGGGGGGCCATCGCCAAGTGACTCCGGGGGGGCCCCCTCCCTCCACCCTTCACTGTATACTCCAAGGGTTTGCTTTTGGGTAATTTGCCTTGTTTTCCCTTTCCAAACTCCATCTACCTCCACCAGAAGCTCCTGCCCCTTTTCCTCTCTTTCCCCTTTGGGTAAAAAAATTCCATCATTTCACCAGAAAATGTTCCTGTTTCCATGTCCCCCCTCCTCCATTTGGGGCCCCCCACCGGACCTTTTTGCCGGGGCGAGATGTAGTCCCCCACGTTTTCCGCCCCCCTTTCCCGGGAACAGAATTTTTCAGATCTTTTTCCGGACATAAAGCAGGGGGAAAATTTGCTTTATTCCCCCGTAGGTCCTGGGCGATTTGAAAAATAACGTCGCCTTTTTCGAATGGCCTCAACAAAGGGCCCAGGTGTCACGCATGAGTTCCACGGGTTTTAAACATCAATTTTACACAGCGGGGGGTATCGGGTCCCCCTGGTTTTCATCAAAAAATTTTTAAGGGCCTTTCTCTGTTCATCCCCAGCCCCCCCCCGGGGTTTCCAAAATGTGCGGTTTTAAAAACCAACGGGTTTGGAAACAATGCTTATCAGAGTGTGTTGGGGGGGGCCGTTCGGCCGGGGGAACTTCGAGGAGGGTTTTGGGGGCCCTTTTGGGGAAATTTGGTTTTGAAGTCCCATGCCCCTTTTTCCCTTGGCCTTTTTTCAAAAATCTTATGAAGTCGGGGGAAGGGACTTCAAGGAAACCCCTTTTAAAACCCCGAATTGAACAAATGCCCATCCCAGGGTCAGGGAAAATTTTTTCCTCGGGTAGAATCGCGGTTTACCATTTTAAACCCCAAAATTACCCTTTTCCCCAGGGTTTCCCTAAATTTTGCAGTTTTGGGCGGAGGGGGGGGGGCCCACACATTGATTTTTTTGCTCCCCATAAACGCGGGCCGTTCCCCCCCTGTGGACTTCGTTCGCCGAGGAAAGCCGGGTTTGTAGAAAAACTGCGTAAAACCACGTCCCAAGTTGTTGGTGCCCTTTTGGCAGGAAGCAAAATTCCCCCCAAATGGGCCTTTAAAGGACATGTACTGGCCCTAAAACGTATTTACAGCCCCAGACGGTCCCCCGCTCCCGGTGCACCTTTGGAAACCCAAACCCGTTTAAGTTTAAAGGGACGGGCCCCATTTTCTTTCTAAACTTTTTTATAAATTGCAAGGAAACTCCCTTTTTTGGAAAAATTTTAAATTAGGGCCCATGAAACTCTCCATCCACCCGTCAAAGCCTTTATTTCAAATGAATGGGCAGGTCCCCACCTTTTTGGAAAGGGAGGGATTGCAAGTCCCCAAAAATTTTGCCGGGTCCAGGGGTTCAGTACTGCCCCTTAGGTTTTTTTGGGAACGCTTTCGGTTTCTTTTTGCAATCGCCTCGCTGAACGATTTCTTGCCCCAAAAAGTAGCGGGGAGCGGGGCCCTCTGGAGCGGGAGATGATGGCAAAGAGAAACGGCTCCCTTCGGGCAGAGGGGGTTTAACCCTTTGACTTGGCTGAAATTGGCATCTTTCCCACTGGCCGCTGTGCTGCAGACGGCGGGAAATGGACCACCACATTTTGAACCCAATTTTTTCCCCCCGGCCATGGGAGGGTGACCCCTTCATGTGTGGTTTGGCGGGGCCATTTTGGCCAACGTTAGCTCCCGGGCCCCCCACGGGTTTCCCCTTTTCGGGCTCACAGTTCCACTTTTATCCCCATTTTGGGGCCCCTCCGGGGGGTTCTTAGCAAAGAACTGCCAAAAGCCAAAATTAGCTGTTTTTACCCCCAAACCCGCTCCGCACTTGAATCATTTACTCCCGCAGGGGGCCAAGGATGAGCCCCTGGGGCCGCTACTTTTTTGGGAAACCTGCGAAGCGGGTTTTTTTAAAACCCCCGGGGGGCCGCTTGGGCCCCCGACCCCCACACTGTTTGCAACCCGGTTTTGATTTCACAGCCACAAAACCCCAACTTTCTGGCTGGGGCCGCTCCCGAAGCAAAAAGCGACCCCCTCTTCTCCTGCGATGATGAACCCCTTTTGCTTCACCCCGGCTCCCAAGTGCGGTGGGCTTCCACCCATCGTTTTTGTGTTTCACCCGTCATTGCTGCCCTCTTCCGGTTTTGGGTTTAAAACAGAGGCTGACCCCCCCAAAAACATGACCCCCCTTTGCACTCTCCAAAATTCAAAATTTGCCGCCTACTGAAAGATGCAGGGGATTTTGGGCCCCCCTTTTTTTTCCCGTGCCAAGTAGCTGCTGACTGCCCTCTAAAATTTGTTCTTTCCTCGTTTAAAAGTCCCACTAAAGCCCAGACCCGGAATTAAAATCCGGGGGGGAAAACCCGGGAATGGGACAGGGGGGGGGGGGGGGGTTGGGGACAGGTGAGGGCCGTGACCCCCCAGGGCCATGCCAATTTAAGGGGTTTTTGTGTCTGACGCCCAAACCAACTTTTGGCTGGGGTTGCAGATGTAAACTGGGAGGAAGGGGGTTTACCAAAGCCCAACCAAACCAAAAACCCTTGGGGGTTTCTGGGACAGCACCCCCGGCCCGCTAAAAAGCGGCATTTTGTGGCCTCCCCGAGTGACCCCTCCTGCGATGCCCCTTGCTGTCTGCGCCCGGGGCCTGCTCCAGGAAGTTTGTGCCACTGCCACTTGCAGGTGAAGACCCTCCCACTCTCTGTCTGACAAAATGTTTTTTCTAAAAGGGTCAAGACACTGTTTGATGAAGATATCTGTATATGAAAAAATTCACACCCTTATTTACTCCAATAAACCCCACAAACCCAAAGCTTGGGAAACCCCTTTGGATAAAATTGCGTTTCCACTAAAAAATGGGCGGGGAAAAAATTGACTTGTATGTCCCTTTTAAAAAATTTTCTGTGTTTTTATAAATTTATAAAAGCACATCCCGGTTTCTTTTAAACCTTCGGATATGAATTATGCTCCCAAAAATTTTTCTGGGGCCCTTGAAAAAAAAGTTTTTTTTTTACTGAGTAAAAAACTGCAAAAAAAATACTTAGTTAAACCCCTTGGATGTAAATCGGCCAAAAAATTTGGGGGCAGCTTTGTTTTTTTAACGGTACCAGAAAGAAAAAAAACTTGAAATTTAAACCCTTCGGTTATGAAATATGCTACGGAAAAGTTTTTTTTTGCCGGTGAAAAAGACGGCTTCTTTTTGCCCCTCACAAACCAGCAGAACAACCCTTTAAATTACCCCTGGATGAAAATTGGGCGCAAAAAAATTTGGGGGCTACCAAAAACTACCAGTTTTTGGTAGCGTTTTTAAAAATTTGTGTTTATTTTAGCTACAAAACAAGAGAAAAAACCGTTTTTAATTTTTCGGTTATAAATTATGCTACGGGAAAAAATGCTTTTTTTGCCGGTGAAAAAGCGATTTCTTTTTAGTCCCCACAGAGAAAAAACAACGCTTAAAATTAAAAACCCCCGGGGATGTAATTTGCGCAAAAAAATTGAGCCCCAAACAATGAAGTGGTATTTGTATTGAAAAAAAACGCTTTTTTCTTTAAAGGGAATCCCACAGGAAATGGGCTCAGCGCCACTATATAGCGACGATGAACAATTTGAGGTGGGCAGTCAGCACTACTTGGCAGCGAAAAAAACCCCCTATATCCCCTACTTTTTTGCAGTGGGCCCGGCAAAGTATGGGATGTGGGAGTGGAAAGGGAGGTCATGTTTGAGGGGTTTTTCCACCCCCTCTGCATATCAAGGGCCCTTTGAGGAGGACAGCAGTGACGATGAAAACAAAAATCGTTGATGATGTAGCCGACCACATTTGGGGACCCGGGTGAAGAAAAGGGCTTCGGGCTTTTGTCAGGAAAAGAGGGGTCATTTTGGCGCTTTCAGGCAGGGGCGCAGCCACAAAATGGGTTCCCGTGGCCGTGAGTCAGCAGGGTAGTTAAATTTAAACCCCCTGGATTTAAATTGCCCCAAAAGAATTGAGCATTCCCCAAAAAAAAAGTGGTATTTGTATTTTTAAAAAGGGTTTGTTTCTTTAAATGAATCAACGGGGAACAGGCTTAGATCCCCCGTGGATATTAAATGTGCTGTAAATAGTTTAGCTTTAAAAAGTATAGGGCGCTGATGGACGCCCCACTGGACTTCGATCCAATACCACCAAAATCAGAAAAAAAAACGTTAAAAAAAAGCAGTCTCTGAAAAATTTGTGCCCCCCCAAAAATCCCCTGTAAAAAAAATTGGTTCTTCAGTAAGAATATCATTAGCTCCGGGGAACAGCCCCTTCCCCCTAATCATTTCAGTGAGGCGGAAGGGAGTCCCGGGCGTCGCCCCCGGGGACTTTTTATAGTGCTGTGCGTCACGGAAATCCCGCGGGGCTCTAAGGGCTTCATCTCTGCACATGTCATGTAGGCTATGCCCTTCTTCCTCCCAGAGTTCTTTGCCCCATGTAACACCACGTGCTCGCAGCCATTTTATCAATCAAAAGCACACTTCGTTCACGCAAAGTACCCCAAAGTTCGACTTCGTTCCGAACCGAAGTTTTCCTGAAATTCTAAACGAATTCCATTTCATTAGAATCAATTCGCCCATCTCAACCTGT
This sequence comes from Phyllomedusa bahiana, assembly GCA_025379985.1. NCBI lineage: Eukaryota > Metazoa > Chordata > Amphibia > Anura > Hylidae > Phyllomedusa > Phyllomedusa bahiana. Next base: position 49,092 of record JAODAL010011611.1, on the reverse strand, counting down.
AGCATAATTCACAACCGAAGGTTAATTACGCCTGTTTGTGCTTTTATATTCAGTAAAATACACATTGTTTTTAAATGGCACATGCAAGTCAATTTCTCCTGCCCATTTGTGGAGCGCAATTTATATCCAAGGGTTACCCAAGCTTGTTAGTGGGTTCATTTGGAGTCAAATACAGGGTGTGTATTTGTCATATACAGATATCTTCATCAAACAGTGTCTGTACATTTTAGAACAAACAGTATGTCAGACAGAGAGGTGGCAGGCTCTTCACCTGCGAGTGGCAGTGGCACAAACATTCCTGGAGCAGGCCCAGGTCGCAGCACAGCAAGGGGACATCGCAGGTGGGGTCACTCGGTGAGGCCACAACTGCTGCTGTCATCTAGCGGCCGTGTGCTGATTAGCAACCCAAGGGTTCTTGATTGGTTGTCTAGGTCATCCACTTCCTCCCAGATGACATCTGACAACCCCAGCCAAGAGTCGGTGGGAACGTCAGACACAACCCTTAGTTGGCATGGCCTGGGAGCGGGTCAGCGACCCTCATCTTTCCTCAACCCACCTCTGTCCCATCCAGTTCCCTCAGCCAGAGATCTACTATGTGGTCTGGGCTCAGTGGCACTATATAGCGAGGATGAACAATTCGAGGATGGCAGTCAGCAGCTACCTGGCAGCAAAGAAATGGGGCCAATATCCCCTGCATCTTGCAGTAGGCAGCAAAGTATAGATGTGGAGAGTGGCATGGGAGGTCATGTTATGAGGGGTCAGCCTCTGCATACCAAGACTGGTGATGAGGACAGCAGTGACGATGAAACACAAATCGATGATGATGTAGCCGACCGCACTTGGGAGCCGGCTGAAGCAAGGGCTCCATCATCGTCAGGATAAGAGGGCGTCAGCTTGCGCAGCGCAGCCAGCAATTGGGTTGTGTGGCTGTGAGTCAGCACGGGAGCAGCAGTGTGAGGTTGGGAGCCAAGCGGCCACAAGGAAAAAAACCCGCTTCGCAGGTCCAAGAAAGTAGCGGCACAGGGGCTCAGCGAGGCAGCGGCGGTAGTAGTCACTCTTTGCGGAGCGTTGGCGGTTAAATCCGATACTCGGCGGTGTGGCAGTTCTTTGCTAAGACACCGGAGAAACCGAATATGGGTATATGTAGAATCTGTGGGCGGAAAGTGAAGCGTGGCCAGGGAGCTAACCTTGGCACCATGGCCCTGCGTCAACACATGCAGCGTCACCATCCGGTGGCCTGGGAGAAACTTTGGCTCAGATGTGGTGGTCCATCCTGCCGCCGCAGCAACAGCAGCAGCAGCGCCCAGTGGCACGCATGCCATTGCAGCCAGTCAAGGCTCCACCACCTCTGCAGAAGGGGGCGGTTTCTCTTTAACATCATCTCCCGGTCCAGATGCCCCTGCTCCTCGCTACTCATGGCGCCAGCAGTCGTTCAGCGAGGCGATTGCAAAGAGACAACAGTATGCGTCCAACCATCCTAAGGTGCAGCAGCTGACCGTGCTCCTGTCCAAGTTGTTGGTACTGCAGTCCCTCCCTTTCCTAATGGTGGACTCTGCACCGTTCAGAGAACTAATGGCTTGTGCCGAGCCGAGATGGAGAGTTCCAAGCCGTAATATCTTTTCCAAAAAGGCAGTACCAGCACTTCATAAATATGTAGAACAGAAGGTGGGCCAGTCCTTGTGCTTATCGGTTTGTTCCAAGGCGCATGGCAGCGCGAACGTCTGGAGCTTTAACTACGGTCATGGCCAGTACATGTCCTTTACGGCCCACTGGGTGAATGTGCTTCTTGCCCAGGCACACCAACAACTTGGACAGGAGACGCCGCTTTCTCCTCCACGTTGTCAAACTGCGGCTCCTGCGCCAATGTCCGCCTCCTCCTCCACCACCACCCTCATCTCCGCCTCCACAAGTACTGCTCCATCATACCGCATGTGTAAGGCACAGCGGTGTCACCCAGTTCTACACATGGCTTGCCTCGGCGAACGAAGTCACACAGGGGAGGACCTGCTCCGCGTCATGCAGCAAGAAATTGTTCTGTGGCTTTCTCCGCGCCAACTGCAAATCGGAACCATGGTGACAGACAATGGGAGTAACATGGTGTCCGCGCTGCACCGAGGAAAGGGATGGTCATGCCCCGTGCATGGCGCACGTGTTCATCTGGTTGTGAAAAGGTTCCTAAAGTCTTCCACCGATTTCATAAGATTTGAAAATGGCCCAAAAAACTGTGCAGCATTTCCCCATTCCTAAAGCCACAACACCCCCCCAATTTTTTTTGCAGCGGAGAAGGGCCTCCCCCAACAACTTGATATCATGTTTCCACCCTTTGGGAAATTCCACCCTGACATTTGGACGACTGTAGAACAGAGAAAGGGCCAATAACGTTTTTTTTGAGATCCAGGCGGAAGGAGTACCCCCCTGTGTTTTTGTCAGCCAGTGGCAGCTCATGCTGACACCTGCCGTTTGGGTTGGGGCACGAGGAGGAAACGTATCGTCCCCCGGCTAGGGGGATGAAAAGTAATTCCATGTTATGTCCGGAAAGATCTGAAAAATCTGTCGGGGCAGGGTACGGGACTGGCGAAACTCGCGGCTAGTTTTGAGCATTTTTATCGCAAAGTTAAAAATCGGCAAGGTTTTTTTGGTGATCGAATTTTAGTCATGCGATAATTAAGGTTATAATCGTGATCATCATTGATGGGCCCCATTTCCCCGGCGTTCTGTATTTTCGCGGCCAGCAAATAGATTACAGAAAACAGGGTTAAAGTTGTGTTGCGACGTCATACTGGGAGGGTTTTGGTTGGATTGGCGGGAAAAAAATTCACAGGGGACCTCTTTTAAATAGAACAGTTTTCCTGTTCAGCCTTAGTGTCTCTCAGGTCTCTGGAATGGCGTGCGCTCTGCCTGTGGCCAAACGCCCGGGAAAAAAGTTATTTAAGCCAAGAAACCTCTACTATTAGCTGGATCCTTCCCAAATTTTTGTTAAATTAGAATTTTAAGTTTTATGTAGTTACTAGAGAATTTTAAAAACAGCATCTACCGCGTAAAATCAGGGGGGGGCGGGGGGGGGGGGCCCGCGGGGGAACAAACAAAACTCTATCTATAAAAACCTGGTAAAGTTCACCAACTTTGTGTAACATTGCAGGCTTAATTTATTATTAACAGTTTGCTATTGAAATTTTCCCGGGGAATTTGGGGAGCCTGAATTATATTGGGAAAACATCTTTCTAGTAATGCAGGTCTCTTTTTTAGGGAAAACTCCACTTTTATTAGTTCATTTCGATAGGGGTTATTTTCAATTTTACCCATTCCACCGTGTTGATATATCCCCTTGCAGTTAAATTTTCAATCCCCAATCTTGTAGCAACAGGTTGTTTTTTCCCCAAAAAAACCCTGTTCTTTCCAAAACATAAAATACGTGTTTTTGACTTTTTTGCACCCCGCTTTTTTATTGCGAAGTTTCCCACGTAAATTTTAAAAACAGCAATTCTAAAATTTCCCCAAACAGGTAAATTTAAAAAGGGTGCAAAAAATTTCCGTGTTTTTATACGAAAACTTTAAAAATAGGGTTTTTTTTGGGATTTTTGCGCACCCAGTTTTTCATTGAGCAGAATCCACGTAAATCTTAAAAAGAAATTCTTAGTAAACCACAGATGAATTGAAAGGTGCAAAAAATACCGTGTATTTTCAAAAAACATAACAGATACGGGGTTTTTTTACTTTTTTTGCCCCAGCTTTGTTCATTGCCCCCCAAAACCCCCCCCAAACCGTAAAATCTTAAAAACGGGAAAATTTCTATAGTCACCACAGGGGGGAAAATTAAAAAGGTGAAAAAAATACCGGGTTTATAAAAAAAACATAACAGTTTCCCCCCGTGGTTTTTTTTGGGAACTTTTGCGCACCCAGCTTTGTTCTTTGGGGGCACCCAAAACGTAAATCTTAAAACCCAGAAAATTCTATAGTCCCCACAGGTGAATTGATAGGTGCTAAAAATACATTTTTTACAAAAAACAAAAAAGGGAAAGTGTTTTTTGGGACTTTTGCCCCACCCAGCTTTGTTCATTGACGCAGTTTCCCAGGGAAAATCAAAAAAAACAGCAATTTTTAGTCCCCAAACAGGTTTTGAAAAAATTTTTTGAAGGGGGAAAAAATATTTTTATGGGGGGGGGAAAAATAACGATACGTGTTTTTTGCTTTTCCCACCCAGCTTTGTTCATTGACGCAGTTTCCCACGTAAATTTTAAAAAACAGAATTCTATAGTCACCACGGGTTTGAATTGAAAGGTGAAAAAAAATCCCGTTATTTACGAAAACAAAAACAGATACGTTTTTTTGATTTTTGCGCACCCAGCTTTGTTCATTGCCCGCAGCATCCAGTAAATTTTAAAAAAAGCAATTCTATAGTCACCACGGGGGAATTAAAAAGGTTTGCAAAAAATCCCTTTGTATTATTCAAAAACAAAAACAGAAAATTGTTTTTTTCCCTTTTGTAAACCCATTTTGGGTTAATTGACGCAGTTCCCACGAAAATTTTAAAAAACACCCTTTCTATAGTCACCCAGGTAAATTGAAAGGTGAAAAAAATTCCCGTGTATTATATCAAACAAAAAAGTACGTTTTTTTGATTTTGGGCGCACCCAGTTTTGGGTTCATTGACGCAGCACCCATTTTAAATCTTAAAACGCAATTCTATAGTCACCAAGGTAAATTTTGAAAGGTGAAAAAAATTCCCTTTTGTTTTTAAAATACGGGAAAAACATAACAGATACATGTTTTTTTGGGATTTTTTGCCCCCCAGCTTTTTTCATTGACGCACATCCACGTAAATTTTAAAACAGCAATTCTTATTCCCCCACAGGTAAATTGAAAGGAAAAAAATCCCTTTGTATTATAAAAAAAACCAAAACGGGTATGTTTTTTTTTGACTTTTGCGCCCCCAAGCTTGTTAAATTGACGCGGGCATCCAGGGTTAATTTAAAAACAGAAATTCCCAAAAGTCACCACAGGTAAATTGAAAGGTGCAAAAAAATCCCGTGAAATTTTTACGAAAAAAATAAAGTACGTGTTTTTGACTTTTGCGCACCCTTTGTTCATTAAACCAGCATCCACGTAAATTTAAAACAGAAATTCTTAGTCACCACAGGTAAATTTTAAAAGGGTTTCCAAAAAATACGGGGATTATACGAAAACATTTTAGAGACTTTTTTTTTGCCCTTTTGCGCCCCCAGCTTTGTTCATTGACGCAGCACCCAACGAAAAACAAAACAGCAATTCTATAGTACCACGGGGTAAATTTTAAAAAGGTGCAAAAATCCCGTGTATTTTTAAGAAAACATAACAGATATTTTTTTTTTGATTTTTTTGCGCCACCCACTTTGTTCATTGACGCAGCATCCCGAAAATTTTTTTAAAACAGCTTTTTAAAATAGAACCACGGGGTGAATTAAAAAGGTGCAAAAAAATACCCGTGTTTTATGGGGAAAACATAACTGTTACTTTTTTTTTGATTTTTTGGGCCCCCAGCTTTTTTCATTGACGCAGCATCCATTAAAATCTTAAAACAGCAATTCTATAGTAAACCCACAGGTAAAATTTAAAAAGGTGCAAAAAAATCCCGGGGTTTTTACGAAAAAACATAACGATACATTTTTTTTGCTTTTGCGCACCCAGCTTTTTTCCCATGACGCGGGCATCCACAAAAATCTTAAAACAGCAATTCTATAGTCACCACAGGTGAATTAAAAAGGTGAAAAAAATTCCCGGGGAAATTTTTTCAAAAACAAACAGATATGTGTTTTTTGATTTTTTGCGCCCCCCTTTGTTCATTGACGCAGCACCCAAAGAAAAATCTTAAAACAGAAATTTCTTTAGCCCCACCACATTTGAATTAAAAAAAAGGTGCAAAAAATACCGTGTATTTACGAAAAATAATAGAGACTTTTTTTTTTGATTTTTTGCGCCCCAGCTTTCTTCATTGACGTAGCACCCACGTAAATCTTAAAAGCTTTCTTTAGTCCCCCAAAAGGGTTTGAATTGAAAGGTCCCAAAATACCGTGTATTAAAAAAACAAACCAGAATGTTTTTTTTTGCTTTTCGCACCCAGTTTGGGTTTCATTGAGGGCACATCCACCGTAAATTTTAAAAAACAGAATTCTATAGTCCCCCACAGGTAAATTTTAAAAAGGTCAAAAAAACGTTTTTTAAATACAAAACATAACAGATACGTTTTTTTTTGATTTTTTGCGCATCCAGCTTTGTTCTTGGGACGCACCCATCCACGAAAATCTTAAAACAGCAATTCTATAGTCACCACAGGTAAAGGGGGAAAGGTAAAAAAATACCTGTTTTTAAAAAAACATAATAGAGACTTTTTTTTTGGGACCTTTTGCCCCCCCCCAGCTTTGTTAAATTGACGCAGCACCCACGTAAATTTTTAAAACGAAAATTCTATAGTCACCACGGGGTAAATTTGGGAAAGGTGCAAAAAATACTGTGTATTTAGGGAAAACAAAAACAGATACGTTTTTTTTTTGGCACTTTTGCCCTTTCCAATTTTTTAAATAGACCCCCTTGAAATTTAAAATTTTTTGGAATCCCAGCAATTTTGGGTTTTTGTTTTGAGGGATTTGAGAATAGCTTTTTTTTTCCCGTCTTTTAATAAGAGCCCTTTCTAAAACTTTTCCAAATACCTTCTCAAATTTTAAAATTTTTCTGCCGGGGGAAAAAATGCAGGGGGAAGCGAGAAAGAGGGGGGTTGCACAGGGGAGGTAGAGGTCAAAGAGTGGGTTTGGCTCCTTCCAGTGCTGGCGACAACACGCAGCCAGGGATCGTCATTTTGCAGCCCCGTCGGGCCTGTCTTCGCGGGGTCAGGGCCCTTGGGGAATCTAAGTAACGAACTCGTCGCCAATCTTCCTTCATTTTTAATGCAACCTGATCTAGCAGTCTTACCTCCTCTTCCCCCCCTTCCCGGCCCCAAATTTCGTCATCAGCTTTCAGCATCCGCCAACATGAAGCGACCAAATGTCAACTCTTTTACCCACCCCTGGGATAAATTTCCCTTTTTCTGAAGACCTCTTTGAAAGGGCAAAATTTCGGGTGGGGTCAGAAGGGATGTTAAAAAATCAAGGGGTGATTTAGTTTGCTCTGACGCCCAGTTACTGAGCCACCCAAAGGGGGAAAGGAAGCCAGTCAATCTGCAAAAAAACCCGGGGGGTCGGCAAACGTTGCAGTTCCCCTTGTTGTAGCCCGCAGGGGTTCTGGATGCAGAAAGTAGGAAGACCAAGTTTTTTCCCCCTTTGTTGATGAGATGAGGGTAGACATTGCGGATCCATCCCGGTTTTTTTCCCCAGGGAAATTTTCTTTCACGCTTCATTCCCGTGGACGAGGGGGGAAGTTTATGGGGGAGTGTCAATACGGGGCCCCCACAAAAAGGGAGGGGCGGTCGCAGAAGTCCGCTGATATGGGTTCCCCCAGCCAAGGGCACGCAAACCCCGCTCCCCCCTTTCGCCCCTCAAAAAGGTTTCCCGGACCTCCAAGGGCCCGGGCCTTCTTTTTGGGAAAACCCCTGGGTTCCCCAAACGATGTCATATGCCGCCTTTGCCGTAAACGAAAAGTTGAGGCAAGAAAACCTTTAAATGGTTTTAAACCAAACCCCAAAAATGTCTTTTCACATGCAGCGAAAGCATGAGTTTAAAAGGAAAGGAAAAACTTGGCCAAAAAAAACCGGGCCGACGCCGGGCCTCCAAAAAACTGTCACATCCTCGTCTCGCCCCCCTTTCCCCCCTCCGCCACCACCAAGCGTTCCTTTTGCACCCCTTCCCCCCAAGTCATGACAGGGAACACCCCGCTTTAGCCCCACCCTCGCCCGAGTAAACCCCCGCACCACCAGAACCCCCTACCCCCTTTTCCTTCCGCCCCCGTTTTTACGACCTGCACCCGTACAAACGGCCAGTCTAGCAGCCCCGCCTTTTGGGCTTCCAGGTTTGAAGAGAAAAACACTTTAACTCAAACCATTTCCCCAAAACCAAAAACCTGGGAATTTTCGGCATTGCCAGGGTTTTGGCCTTGGAAAGTTGCCTTTCCGTCTGGTGGAACAGATGGGTTTTCCCCCACGTCATGGCCCCCGTCTGCCCCCAATACCGATGCCGACAGGCATTTCTTTGCCAGAAAAAACCGTCCCGCCCCGGCCAGCCACGTGTCCCTCCCAAAAATTTTTAAACGCGTTTCCCTGATCTTTTGTCCCGGAAAAAACCCCCTCACCACCGAATAAAGGACTATAAGCACGGCCAAACCCTATATCCTGTGACGTTCACTGGGGGAGCTGGGTGGAGTCTCCCGGGGGTGGCGGTGGCTCTCAGGCCCCAAAAAAACGCTCTTTAAAAATGCAGGGATGGGCAGGGCTTTTCCCCCAAGGTCCCCTTTTTGGCATCACGTGCCCCAAAACACCAGGCCGTGGAAAAAAATTTGCCTTGGGGACCGTCCCCCACACAGGTCAGGGCCCTTTTGGGCAGCTCTCCCCAACGAGACCGAGCGCTGGCTGGGTGGGCAAGAACCCTTGGGGCCCGGCAAGGTGGTGTGCGATTAAAAGGGGGAAAAACTTCGGGGGCCCCCTTAAAGCGGTGGGCGGAGCACAAACCCTTGCCTGGGGAAAATGTATGAAAACCTTTTCCCCCCAGAAAATTTTTAAAAAGCTACCCGGGTCTGGACGCCGCTGAAGAAGGCTCGAGGTTTTGAGTTCGTTCGCCCCCCTGGCTTTTTTGTCCCCCCTGGCTGCATTTTCAGTGTCAGCTCGGGCCTCCCCTTCCAATCGTCTCATTTTTTGGGCGTGGCAAACACGCTGGGGAAATTCCCCCTCCACATGCTCCGCGATTGTGGGAGGGAGCGCAAATTCCATAACGCAAATACAAGTGGAAAACATGGGCCGCAAGCAGCGGGCGGGCCTCGGGTGTTGGGGGCCACCGAGATTTGGAAAAGGCCCAAAAGGGGAAAGGAAACTCTGCTCCCCTCCTTCCCCTTTTTGAAAAAGCCCCCCAAAATGGTCAGTGCGGGCCGATTTCCTTTTCCCCGGGATTTAGCAATTTTGGTTGGTTTTGGTTTGGAACGATCGTTTTTGGGGCACTCTGAAAACACAGGTCCCCGCCCGCGACGGAGGAGGAAACGGGAAAACAGAATTTTCAGACCGGAGCCTTTTTTCTCCGTCAAATTTCCCAAGGCCCCACATTTTTTTCAAATTTTTTTCAGTCTTCATTTTGGCGTGGTTCGGGTCCAGGAAGTGCAAGCCGGCACCTCCTCTCAGGTTTCCTCATTTTTAGGCCAAATTTAGGGGTTGCTGAAACTGTGCCGGGGGAAAACGGGGGGGAGGGGGAGGTATTCTTAAACACCGACGTCCCTGCCTTGGGGAAAAAGGTTTGGCGTGAATTTGAGGCAGATGAGGAAAAAATGAGTTTGCTAGTCCCCCCCAACCCAGAGGGGTTGGGGGCTCAAGGCTCCAAACTCTCACATGAAATGCTTGGGTGCCCATTTCCTCCAAAATGTCCCCGCTTTTAAAACCATAAAATTAACCCCAAATTTTAAATGGGGGGCCAAACCTCCTGTTTCCCCGGGAAAAACTAAACCAGACTTTCCTTCCCCCCCACCCAAATTGAGAGAAAAAATGCGGAAAGGAGGACCTTAATTTGGGTTGATTTAACCTGGGAATCTGTTTCGTCTGGGTCCACATTTTTCAAATGTTTACGGGGGAAAAAAGCCAGCGACTGGACAGCAGTTGAAAATGCCAAGGGGCCGTACGGCGCAGCCCGGCCCGCGCCGGCAAGATGGCAAAAAGGCCTAATTTGGGTAAAACCCTGGCAAAACTTTTTTTTACCACCTCAAAAAAAAGCAAAAAAAAGCAGGCCCCCACAATTTCAAAAACCCCCGAGACCCCGCTTTAAATCATGTGGGGACAAATAAACTTGCGGTTTTTCAACCCCCCAATTTTTTTGTATGTGTTCCGGGGCCCCAAAAAGACCTGGGTTTTAACAAAATGGACGAAGGGCCCTTTTCCCAAAATGAAGCTCTTTGGCCCCACTCTTAGGGGGCAAGCGCTACCCGATTTGACTGTGTAAAAGGAAGACGGAGTTCTAATTTCCCGCTTCCGAACCTGCTTCAGCACACATTTTTCTTTGCTGCGTCCAGGGCATTTTAACCTGGTGAAAATAATCGGACCCCACCGGGGCTCTCCCCGCACCCACTGTAAACCCCGGCCCGGGGTCATGTGTGGCCCAGGACAGGTATATCTGTCCAGTGAAATAAAATGGTGGTTGAAAGCCCCTTTTTGGGCATTTTTTAAAAAATTTCTGGGGGTTTTAAGCAGGTTTGGGCTCTGCGTGGCCCAGGACACTTTGTCAATGTCCATGAAACAAAATGGTGTTGAAAGACTCATTTTTCCGGGCTTTTTTAAAAATTTGGGGGGTCTGCTTTGGGGCTCATGTTGGGGCCCCAGGACGGGTATGTTAATGCCGTAAAACTAAAATGGGGTTTAAAAAGACCCTTTTTCCGGCACTTTTTTCATTGGGGGGTTTGCAGGTTTGGGGCTCATGCTGTGGCCCAGGACGGGTAAGTCAATGTCCAGTGAAACTAAAATGGGTTGAAGACTCTTTTTCCGGCACTTTTTAATTGGGGGCCTGGCAGGTTGGGGTCATGCTGGGGCCCAGGACAGGTATAGTAAATGTCCAGTGATATAAAATGTGGTTGAAAGACTCCTTTTTCCGGCACTTTTTAAATGGGGGCATGCAGGTTTGGGGCTCATGCGCGTTCCAGACAGGGATATTCAATGTCCAGTTCAAGTAAAATGATGGTTCATTTTCATACTGCCTTCTGGCACTTGTTTAAATTTGTGGGTGATGCTGGTTGAAGGGTCATGCTTTGTTACAAGACAGGGATAGTGAATGGTGTGTGACTTTTTTTCTGTGGCTTTTATAGCCTAAGTGTTGTGCCTAAGATGTAGCAGGTATCCATTTGACTGTTGTGGCTGTTAATTCCAGCTTCTCCAGCCCTGTTTGGGTGTAAGAATGAGGTGTTGTTGCTCTCCCATAGACTTTAATGGTCATCGGAGATGATCGACTATCGACTATCGAAAACCTTATCGATGGTGGCCGACTATAGACTATCGATCGATGTCGATAGCCAACGTAATCGCTTAACACTACTCGCGGCCACATGAGTCCGGTGGGGACTGAAATGGAGGAGGAGGAGGAGGACATTGGAGCAGAAGCATTGTCTGGTGAAATGAGTGGATTTTCTACCCACGTGACAAGAGAGGAGGAGCAGGAGCAGCTGGAGGAGGTAGATGGAGATGTTGAAGACGAGGCAGATGACCCGCAAGCACCGTGGCAGTATGCAGTGGAGATGGAGGCAGGGAGCCCCTCGGAGTCACTTGTGCAGATGGCCCACAGCATGTTGATTTGCCTGGCTAGTGACAGCCGAATAGTCACCAACCAGCAGAGGGATGACATCTGGCTCTCCACCCTATTAGACCTTCACTATTCATCCAAAATTGGAGCCTTTTTCCCAGCTGCTGAGAGGGAGGACAAACTCAAATACTATAGGGAAATCCTCCGTAGTCAGTTGGCCGCTGCCTATGTGCGGCATCGTCCCTCCTCTGACAGGTCTGACCGGGGGGTTCTTCAGCACTCACGTACTGCTGCTGCGGCTGCTGGGGGAAGGTGTTGTGGGTAGGAGCAGTACCAGCTCCATCAGCAGCAACCTAAGTCTTCAGTCACTGATGAGCAGCTTCCTTCACCCACCTAGTGGGGAGGGCAGTAGCCAGTAGCAGCAGCAGCAGGACCTGGAGTAGACCCTGAACCAACAGGTGGTGGCCTACTTGGACAGCACTCTGCCACCCCAGTTAGAAGATCCGCTGGACTACTGGGCAGTCAAACTGGATGTGTGGCCGCAACTTGCCGAATTTGCAGTGGAGAAGCTGTCCTGCCCGGCCAGTAGTGTGGCATCAGAGCGGGTGTTCAGTGCGGCGGGGGCCATCGTTACCCCAAGTAAAACCCGCTTGTCCACGGGAAATGTGGAACGACTGACCTTTGTCAAGATGAATCAGGCATGGATCGGCCAGGTTTTCCACACACCAATGCCTTAGGCGTCAGCCTACATCAGCCATAACGCCTCACCCAAACTGTGAGAAATGAGTCTGGGTTCAAACTACTTGCCTCAGCCACTATTCTGATGCCGCCACCGCCTGATGCCACACATCTGCTGACAGTTTCTCCATCTGTCTACCACCATCTTTACCAGGGACTGATATTGCCACCCACCTCCACACTGTCATTGTGCCCCTCTGTGGCCTACTCCTGTTTTTGCCACCTCCAGAATGTCATTATGCCAAGCTCCCTCTGCATATTTAAGCATGGCACTATGTTCTACAGCACCCTGCAGGCTCTGTGCAGTCTGGAAATAGCTGTTTTTTTTAACACAATTCGTCCCGAAGTAATTCGGACCGAAACAAATTTTGTCGGAAAATTCGGCGAGGTCATCGAATCTAATTTTTGAGAAATTTGCCCATCTCTATTCGTAATGTTAAAAAGATGGAAAAAAATAAATAAAAAAACTAAGTAGGAGAGGGGGCAGAAAGCACCATAGAAGAACAGCAAGAAAAGAGAGTCAATGAAGAGAATAATGTAGTCAATTTATCATCTTATGTTTTTTCTGAATCTGAAATTGCAGTTCTCCCACATCACATATTAATGTATTTGAGACTATTTATAAATAAACTAAATAAACTACTTATAAATCGCTTTATAAGATCTCTAATGGTAAAAAAACAAACATTTCTTTGACCCAGAAAATATACCTAATAGCAATTGAATAAATGTGAGTAGTGATGTGTCTAATTTTGAGTCTCATTCAGCAACTTTCTCTGAACAATTGGCTCAGAGAGACTTGCTACAATTGGAGTCAGAAGGAAATGCTACCTATGTTAACAAATCAGATACTTTTGTAACATGCAATCCTTTCTTCTACCCAGTGCAGGCACGTTCTGAGGTAGTTGATAAGTTGCAGGAGATTGTACAGCGGGAACTGCTTGAGTTATAAACACAGATTTCAGGTAGACGACGGGACAAACTGACAAAGTTAGAAAGAAAAGCAATCTGGGATTTACGTAACCACCCAGATTTAACCATTAGACAAGCTGATAAAGGTGGCTCCGTCATTCTCCTGAATACGGGATTATATCAGCTAAATGAGAATTTACTAGCTGATCATGTTCCATATCAAAAACTGTGTGGTGACCCAACGGAGAAGTTTCGTTTTGATTTTGAGAGAATTTTGAATGAAGGTCTAACCATTGGCATCTTTAACCAGCGTAAGTATGATTTTTTGAATGTGAGATATCCGGTAATGCCGATTTTCCATTCATTACCACAATTTCATAAAATGCGGTTCCCGCCCCCTATGTGCCCTATTGTGGCTGGCATTGGGTCTATGATGAGAACTTGTGCCAGTGGCACGACTCTTTGTTACAATCAATTGTGCTTTTTTGCCCAGGATTTTTGAAAGACTCCAAACATGTTTTGAGTATTGTTGATACTATAGACTGGAAACCTGAATATTCCTGGATCGTGTGTGATGTGGAATCTTTTTATTCTTGTATCCCGCACTATCTAGGTATAACTGCTGTTACTTTTTTTTTAGAGAAGTATTTAAACTATTCTCATGGTTTAAGGGAATTTATTCTTGTAGTCTTGCAGTACTTATTATCGCACAATTTTTTCATGTTTAATGGAGAATATTTTTTGCAAAAGGTGGGTGCGTCTATGGGGGCAAAGCTTTCGCCCTCTTTTGCTAATATTTTTGTGGCATGGTGGGAGGAGTTCAAAATTTTTTCGGATAATAATCCTTTTATGTCGGGCATCGTGTGGTACGGCCACCATATGGACGATATTGCGATAATTTGGTCTAGTGGCCCTGTGTCCGTGCCCCACTTTGCCCGACATTTAAATGAAAATTCCTGTAATTTGAAATTTACAGTTAATTGGTATAATAATACCATCTCATTTTTGGATTTGGTTTTGCAAGCTGATATCACAACTGAGTCTGTAATTACTAATACATTTAGAAAAGACACAGCAGGAAATACTGTCCTTAGGGCAAACTCATGTCATCCCATTCACACAATTAAATCTATCCCAGTAGGGGAATTATTTCGAGCAAAAAGAAATTGTTCCACTAGTGAATTGTATACAAAGGAAGAATTCAGCGTATGTGAACGCCTTAGAGACCGTGGATACCCTGAATGGATGTTGGGTCGAGCAAAAAACATAGTAAAAAATAAATCTAGGAGTCAGCATTTTCGGAAAGATGTTAAAAATAAAGATGTTCCAACATTTGTTACCACCTATAGTGAGGAATTTTTTCAAATAAAAACTATTATTAATAAATACTTTCCAAAACTGGAACAAGATGATACTTAGCGAAAGCTTTTGAAAGATGGCTGTAGATTTTCTACCAGAAAATCATCCACTTTAGGGAGTATTTTGTCCCTGAGCCTAGTTCAGACTACTAAAAAGGATCGAGAAACCTGACTGTCTTGCCGCAGTTTTTTCAAATGTGCAAACACGCGCTGCAGCATTTGCAAATTTGTTAATAGCATAAAAGAAATAAAAGGGAGTTTGAATGAGAGACCATATACTATTAAGCAGTTTATGAACTGTAACACATCTTATGTGATATATGTGTGGAATGTGTTCAGTGTGAAAATCTGTATGTCGGATGTACCACAAGAAAGCTAAAGATTAGAATACAGGAGCACATTAGGGATTCTATAAATTTACATAACATTAATCCCTCTAATGTTTCAAAGCATTTTTTTTATGAACATGGAGGAGATGTAACCTGTTTTGAATTTTCAGGGATTGAAAGAGTTAACAAACCAGTTAGAGGTGGCGACTGGAGACTTGCGTTATTATAGGGAGAAGCCTTTTGGATCTTGTGTTTAAACAGTTCTCACCCAAATGGTCTTAATTATAGATCAGATTTAATACTACATTATTGATGTTATATAAAGTAGATAATATTTCTCCTTTTTAGATAATATAAAGCTTTCTGTTTTTATTGTATGTTGTTGATAAAGTTTGTTGAGGTATGACGTATAACGAGGACTCTGTATATAAACCTTGCTATTTTGCATAGTGGTTGAACCATGATTAAGATTGATTAAGATCGAAATGCGTTGGTTGTCATCTTTGCAACTACATGTTGTGTGATGTCCACTTTCTCTGGAAATTGAACTTTTTAATTGTTTTGGATAAATAAAGTATTGAAGAAGATTTTATTCAAACCCAGTGCGGACCTATCTTCATTGAAAATGTCTAGTCACATGCAGCGAATGCATGAGTTGAAATGGAGGGAACACTTGGCCAAAAAAAGGCCACACCAATGTTAGAGTTCCAACCACTGTCACACCCTCTGTCTCCGCCTCCTCCTCCTCCGCCACCACCAAGCGTTCCTCAGCTGCCTATGTGTCTCAGAGTCATGATCAGGGATCAGCCTCCGCTTCAGCCTCCACTGTCGCCCGAGTACCAACAGCACCACCAGAGACCCATCCTACCCATTCTCCTTCCACCAGTTTGATGACCTGCACGCCATAAAGCGGCCAGTCTAGCAGTCAGCTTTCTGTCTACCAGGTTTGGGAGCAGAAGAAACCCTTCAACCCAAACCATCCCAAAGCCAAACGCCTGAATGTCGGCATTGCCAGGCTTTTGGCCTTGGAAATGTTGCCTTTCCGTCTGGTGGACACAGATGGGTTCCGCCACATCATGGCCCATGCCTGCCCCCAATACCAGATGCCGAGCAGGCATTTCTTTGCCAGAAAAGCCGTCCCTGCACTGCATCTAAAATTTCAAGCGCTTTGTTGCATCTGGCCGGCAAATTTATCTGACCACCGAACATGGACTAAAGACGGCCAAGGCCCTAAACTCTGTGACAGTCACGGGGTGAGTGGGTGGATGTCTCTGGTGGTAAATTTTGGAGGCTTGGCGCACCCCTTTTCAAAAAACCGCAGGGAGGGTTGCGGGTTTTTTCCCCATGGTAATCTGGGGGGCATCCGTGCCCAGAGAAACCGGGCCCGTGTTAAAATTAAATCTGTCGGGAAACCCGTAAAACACAAGGTCAGGAGCTGTCTTCGCAATGGGCCGACGTGGGGTGGGTGACAAGAACCTTGTGAGGCAAAGGGTTGTGCGATAACGGTCGAAATTCCTGGCCGCCCTTAAAATCGGGGAGGCTGGGCCCTCCCCCGCTTGGCAATGTCATGAACATTGTCTCCAGAAATTTCTAAAGCGTACCCGGTCTGGATGTTTTGGGTGAGGAAAACTCGGGTCTGAGCTCACCCTTCCCCTTGCACCTGCTTCGTCCCTTGGCTGCGTTGCAGCGTTTTGTGGCCCCCCCGTCAAGTCTCTTGTTGAGAGGCAACAAGCTGGAATTCCCCCTCACATGCTTTAGTGATGTGGCGCAGCGCAATGCCATTAGCAGTACGAAATGAGGGGCATGGCCTGAAAAAGCGGTTTCGGACCTCGGGTGTTTAACCACCCCGGTGGAGGGAGGGAAAGAGCTCTGCAACCTCCTTGCCAGTTTTGAAGAAGCCATCAAAATGGTCAGTGCGAAAATGCCCTTGTCAGCATGAGCATTGTGGTGATTTTAGTTCTGGAACGAATCACTGGCCCTCTGAATAAATCAGGTCCCACCAGCGATGGAGGAGG
Source organism: Phyllomedusa bahiana (assembly GCA_025379985.1). Classification (NCBI taxonomy): domain Eukaryota; kingdom Metazoa; phylum Chordata; class Amphibia; order Anura; family Hylidae; genus Phyllomedusa; species Phyllomedusa bahiana. Next base: position 32,356 of record JAODAL010011611.1, on the reverse strand, counting down.
AGACGGACACAGATGCGAACACGGAGCCTTTCTCTCCATCGAATCCAGAAGGCCCGACAGTTTCACAATTTTATCGGTCTTTATTAGGCAGTGGTTCGGGTGCAAGGCGGCGCCTCAGCTCTCAGGGTGCATCATCTCAGGCAAGTCAGGGCTGTGTTGAAGCTGTGGCGGAGGAAGCGGAGGAGGAGGAGGAGGAGGATTCCTGGACACCGACGTTACCGACGTCACTGCCTTGGAAAGAGGTTGGCACGAATTTGAGGCGGAGGGGGGAAGATAAGGAAGATCATTTTGGGCTAATCCCTTCTCGCCCCAGAGGCTTGGGAAATCAAGGCTCCATCTCTCACATGAGTGCTTGGATGCTCCATTTCCTACCACATGATCCTCACATTAAGGCCATCAAAATGAACAACATTTACTGGGTGGCCACTCTCCTCGATCCCCGGTACAAAACAAAACCCAGCACTTTCCTTTCACCCACCCAAATAGAGAGTAAAATGCAGGAATTGGAGACCGTGCTGATTGATCAACTGGAGACATCTGTTGCATCTGCTTCACGTTCTTCAAATGTCACGTTCTTCAAAAGTTACAGCAGTAGAGCGCCAAGTAGCCGTAGCGGCAGCAGCAACAGGCACTCTGGCAGAAGCCTAATGGGTGACCTCTGGCAATCTTTATTTACCACCTCACCAACGCATGTAATGCAGGGCACACATCCAACACACAGAGACCGGCTTAAGATCATGGTGCACGACTATCTGCGTCTTAACGCCGATGTTTTTGGATGTGTTCCGGACCCAATCGACTTCTGGGTATCCAAAATGGATGAATGGCCAAAGCTCTCTCGTCACGCCATAGAGGTGTTGTCCTGCCCAGCAGCCAGCGTCATATCTGAGCGGACCTTCAGGACAGCTGGAGGAGTCATTACAGACAAACTTATCCGGCTTTCCACAGATAATGTTGATCGTATGACTTTCATCAAGATGAATCAGGCATGGATCTTTATGAGTGTTGGGCCCAATTGCCGAGGTCACCGATTACTTACCGGTCTACTTTACATTCCAAAAGTAATGGTCCTCTTGAAAACTTTTTTTAAAATGTTCATTTCTTACTGCAATTTTTATTCTCAGTTCACAAAATTTCATTTTGCTGGTTTTACGGTGGGGAGTCTGTAAAAGACAGCAAGGTTTCATGAATAAAAACGTATTCCATTTACTCACTTTATCTTTAGAATTTTTCGCATTGTCAATGGTTTTGGGGTCATGGTGCTGTGAGATACAGCTATAATCATGGTCCTTTGGAACAGAAATGTGGCTTTTAAGGGGCATTTCTCCCTCACAATTTTTAACAGTGGCTGACAAGTCATTTTTATAATTTTTTGGGGCATGTTGCTGTGAGATACAGCTATAATCATGGTACTTTGGAACAGAAATGTGGCTTAAAAGTGGCATTTCTCCCTCACAATTTTTAACAGTGGCTGAGAAGTCATTTTTATAATTTTTTGGGTCATGCTGCTTTGAAATGCAGCAATACTACAGGACATATTAAAAAAAAAAAAGTGGTTTCTAACAGACATTTGTTCTTCACAATTGTCCAACAGTGGCTAAAAGGGTGATGATGCTGTCAAAAACAGGAATAGGTAGGACACTGTTTTAAAGGACACATATTGCAAAATGACTTGTTTTTGTAAGATCTTTAATTTAAATAGCAATCTTGTAGTGAGAAAACCCATTTAATACAATTAAAAAAAAGAGAAACAAAGACGTGGTGGGATTCCATCCTAAAAATGGTGGTTGAAAGACTCCTTTTTCCGTCACTTTTTAATCTGTGGGTCAGACATGTTTAAGGGTCATGCTTTGTTCCAGGACAGGGATAGTCAATGTCCAGTTCAAGTAAAATGATGGTTCAAATATACTGCCCTTCTGGCACTTTTTATTTGTGGGTCAAGCAAGTTTAAGGGTCATTCTGTGATACAAGACAGGGATAGTGAATAGTCTGTCAGTTTTTTTCTGTGACTCTTGTTGCCTAATTGTGTTGCCTAAGATGTACCACGTATCCATTTTACTGTTGTGGATGTTAATTCCAGCTTCTCCAGCCCTGTTTGGGTGTAAGAATGAATTTGTTGTTCCTCTCCCATAGACTTTAATGGTCATCGGCGATAACTATTATCGACTATCGGATATCGGCATGATATTTGCTGATATCGACTATCGATCCGATGACGATAGTTGACGCAATCGCTCATCACTAGTCCTAATCATCCCGAAAAACACTTCTTAGTTGAGAAGAAATTTGCCCTCTTGACTTCTGAGAGTGATTCAGCCAATGAATTCCTTGGTTTCATTTTTCCTCCAAATCCATCTTCAGTGATTAGGGACAGAATCAACTGGAGATCAGATGATGTGACCCCATGGTGACTCCAGCCCCATAAAATTTTAAGCCTCAAATTGTGCAATTTGCATTCAGCCCTGGAGCCCCTTTTGACACTACTAAATATCAAAGATATCACCTTTTTCAATATCTTATTTTTTAGAGAAATTTGAAGCTCTCCTGATTGCCCCTAACGGTGAGAGCCAGTGCCTCAGTCAGTCATCTGTTAACACAGAGGTTCAGCTGCCAGGGCCAGACTTACAGTGGGTGCGGTGATAGCCAAGGCTAGCATCCGTCATCTATTAACACGCAGGTTCAGCTAGCAGTGCCGGACCTACAGTGGGTGCGGTGAGAGCCCAGGCTGGCGTGTGTCATCTATTAACACTGCAAAAATGCCCTTATGACGCAGCAACGAAAACAGTCGTGCTGAAGCAGATTACAGAAGCAGAAGTGTGAGCTAAGACCTCCAGCCTTCCTCAGTACACAGTCAAGACCTGGGTAGCCCTTGAGAAATTTCTGCCTCTACGAGAGCGCTTGCCCCTCCGTATCAGTGTGGACCAATTGAGCTTCACTTGAAATGCTGGTGGTTGATTCCTGTTCCACCCAGGTGCCCTTTTTCTTGGCTTTATTTTTCTCATTTTACTCAACGTGCTGGAGGAAATTGTCTCTGTTCTTGGGGTGGCAAATGATATCCATACTCCATGTCCTCTTAATAACCTATATCTGTTCAAGTCTTCCTGTATCTCCCTTGTACAATTCAGAGGTATATTTGTATCAGCTATTTTGTACATGCAAGTTTTTTAGTAGTTTAATTCTAGAAAACACATTTTTTTAAATAGGATGGAATCCCACCATGTTTTTGTTTCTCTTTTTTTTTTATTGTATTAAATGTGTTGTCTCACTACAGGGATTGCTAGTTGAATAGCTTGCAAAAACAAGTCATTTTGCAATATGTGCCCATTAACAGTGTACTACCTATTCTATTCCTGTATTTGACAGCACCATTCGCCATAAAATTCAAAACATGACCCTTCAACCACTGTTGACAATTGTGAAGAACAAATGTCTGTTAAAATCAAATTTTTTACAATAGGACCTGTAGTGTAGCTGTATTTCACAGCACCATGCCCCCAAAAATTCAAAACATGACCCTTCGGCCAAAGTTGACAATTGTGAAGAACAAACGTCTGTTAGAAACCAAATTTTTTATAATAGCTCCTGTAGTATAGCTGTATTTCACAGGAACATGACCCAAAAAATTATAAAAATGACTTCTCAGCCACTGTTAAAAATTGTGAGGTAGAAATGACACTTAGAACCCACATTTCTGTTCCAAAGGACCTTGATTATAGCTGTATCTCACAGCACCATGACCCTAAAACCATTGACAGTGCTTAAAATGTTCATGAAGAAGTGAGTAAACAGAATACTTTCTTTAATGAAACCATGTACAATTGGTGTCTTTTACAGTCTCCTAACCACAAAAGCATCAAAATGACCTTTTGGGCACTTCAAATAAAAAATGCAGTAAGAAATGATCATTTAAAAAAACTTTTTTGAAGCGGACCATTTCTTTTGGAAAAGGAATGTGAAGTAGACCGGCAACTAATCGTTGACCTCGGCAATTGGGGCCACAACATAATCAGAGATCCACGCCTGATTTATTTTGATGAAAGTCAAACGATCAACATTATCGGTGGAAAGCCGGATGCGTTTGTCTGTAATGACTGTGCTAAAGGTCCGCTCAGATATGACGCTGGCTGCTGGGCAGGACAAGACCTCTATGGCATGACGAGCAAGCTCGGGCCATTCATCCATTTTGGATACCCAGAAGTCGATTGGGTCCGGAACATGTCCAAAAACATCAGTGTTGAGCCGCAGATAGTCGTGGACCATGATCTTAAGCCGGTCTCTGTGTGTCGTATGTGTGTCTTGCATTCCAGGCGTTGGTGATGTGGTAAATAAGGATGAGCGATATTATCGACAAAAGTTGAAATTGGCACGGTTTTTAGGTTTGTCGGAAATTTTCGATCACGTGATAGTTTAGGTGACAATCTTACAGATAATTTTTTACAATCGCACCATTTTCAGCAATTCCTGTCATTTTGGTGGCCAGCCAATCAGCTCTGAGGATAGAGGGGGGAGGAGAGGATGTACAACATCACCACTTTACGGTTTATGGATCTAATTGGCTGCAAAAATCATGTGACCTCGTTTTATCTAAGCAACTGCATTTCCTGTTTGAGCTCATTCTCTGTCTATCATGCTTCACAGCAGGACGTGTCTGCGTTTAAACCAATAGCTGTTCTAACAGCTCTGAGAGATAATCTCTTCTAATACAAGAAACCATCCACCTACCTACAGCTTAGAATAGAGTTAGATTAGAGAATATCACTTCTTATTTAGCTAGAGAAAGTTTTAAGGATTTCTACTGGTGTGTGCAGTTTCGGGGGGAGGGGGTGATGGCTGTGGGGGGGGGGGGGGGTCGGGAGGAGGAGAGGCATTTGAAAGGAAGATATTTTACAGCTCAGTGTATTCTGTGATCTTCAATTGAAAAAGCATAGTTTTTTACCACTTTTTTGGCCAGCAGACCTCTTATAGGAGGTGAAATTGTCCCTGTTTTTTCAGTTCTATTGCAATCACTGCGTGTCAGTGTTCCCAAAAACCGGCATAGCTTATCCCTATAACTTTTAAATAGTTTGCTGCAAAAAGCTCAGTTGTGTGCAAATTGTGTTATACACATTTGATAGTAAATTACGCCTGTTGTCAGTGGTGCAAAGGCCACCACATAAATCCATATAAAATTTAAAAACTCTTATTGCAGTCCGTGTGTCTGTTTGCTGCAAAGAGCTCAGTTGGTGGAGGCTGGAGGTGGAGGCTGAAGCGGAGGCTGATCCTTTCTCATAAAGCTGAGAGACATGGGCAGCTGAGGAACGCTTGGTCTTGGAAGTGGTGGAGGAGGAGGAGGCGGAGACAGAGGGTGTGACAGTGGTTGGCAGCCCGGGACTGATGGGGCCTTTTTTCGCCAAGTGTTCCCTCCATTTCAACTCATGCATTCGCTGCATGTGACTAGACATTTTGGTGGTGGTTAAACCCCCAAGATTCTTCCCTCTACTGATGCGTATACGGAAATGGCGGCATCTGACACCACTGGGTGAATCAGAGGCTTGATCGAAAAAGGCCCAGGCTTGAGAGGTCCTGGACCTTTTCGAACGGCGATAAGCGAGGAGTGGTGTTTCCGCTGACCATGGCTGGCGGAACAATCTCAGCAGACTTGTGTGACCGCCCTCTCCCGTACTGACATTACCTCATCGTCTTCCTCCTCGTCCAGTGATGAGGCGCTCGCAAGTAAATTCTGCTGAAAAGACCACGTTGGATCCACAATGTCGTCGTCATCATCATCATCAACACAGGTGACTACCTCATCCTGACTCTTCCCACACACACACACCCGCAGCCCTGCGGCTGGACACACCAGTAGATATCTTTAAAACTTTCTCTAACTAAATAAGAAGTGAAATTCTCTAATCTAACTATATTTTAAGCTATAGCTAGGTGGATGGTTTCTTGTATTAGAAGAGATTATCTCTCAGAGCTGTTAGAACAGCTATTGGTTTAAACACCGAGACGTCCTGCTGTGAAGTGTCATAGACAGAGAATGAGCTGAACAGGAAATGCAGTTGCATAGATAAAACAAAATCCATACAACGCAAAGTGGTGACGTTGTACATCCTCCTCACCCCCATCTATCCTCGGAGCTGATTGGCTGGCCGCCAAAATGACAGGCAACGCTGCAAATGTCACGATAGATTATTTGTAAGATTGTCACCTAAACTATCGCGTGATCGGAATTTTCCAATAAGCCTAAAAACCGTGCCGATTTCAACTTTTGGCGATAACATCGCTCATCCCTAATCTTAACTTAATTGATATCTTACTGCAGGCATATGATATAAAGGTCCCAAAAAATGGTGGATGGATTTCAAGCTGGTAGTTTCTCTTCTATTGTATATCGTTTATAAACATATTACTTTGTATTTCAGAATACCCCATCAGAAAGGAATTTAACTCCTATAATAATTTCCTACTATGCTTTAAAAAAATGGGTATGTATTAAAATGGCTAGACTTTCTCAGTACAAGAAGATTTGTAGACAATGGTAAAACCTCTCTGTGCTGGTATATCCTGCATTACTAGATCCTGAGGTTCATTAAATGCAGGTGACCTTAAAGCCGGCAGGGGACACTATGTCAGAGTCTACCATATGCTCTCAGTAAACAGGCTTTATTTGGTCGCTATGTTTCTGTTGCAGGTGGGGAGGGAAGGATGAATAGGGGCATATATGTGTAAGACATTATTTGAATTTTTTTCTTTTGATGATTTGGTATGCTTACATTATATAATAAATCTGACAAAAAATATTCTAGCATCTTGGATGGTCATAGGAACTGCAGACAACATATATAAATACTATAGACCTTTCAAAAATGTATATTAAATAAAACTGTCCTGTAACAATGTAAATGTGTATATGATTTCATAAGAGACACTGTACTACATGTTACCATACACTAATATGTTTAAAAAGTAATCAAATAGAATAACCAAAAATAAAAATTTGCAGAATGCAAGAATGCAAAACTGCAGTATGTAAGTAATATGTTCATTAATACCAAAATGGAAGCTCCTAAAGGGTTGCACACAGATTAAAGTAAGAAACCTTTTTTCATACTTTAGAAGTCAAAACGAGATAACTGTTTTTATGTAAAACTTGACACAACAATCAATCCAAAGGTTAAGTTGAAGCCAGCCAACACATTTGAGACTTTTTCCATTTGAGGATAAAATATTCCATTTAATCTTTAGAATGGACAGTTTAGTTTTATTCCATATATGATCCATGTGAAACCTGATAGATTGTATTTTCAAATATATATGAATAAATCATTATTTCAGACTGATGTTCCTACCTGTTAATTGTAGAAACAAATATGTCAATATAATAAAGATAGATAAATAGTAATAACGTTAAAAATGGGAAAAACCACACGGAAGCTTTTTTTTTCATTTTGATAATAGGAAAAAATGTTGTTTAGATGTTAATTTTGACTTGATATATATGCTTATGTCAGTAAAGAGCTATGGGGAGTCTAAGTAAACTGGATAGTTGGGTGGCTGATTTAGTGCTTTACCTCGACACATCATTTTTTACTGAGAAAGAGACAAGTTGTATATCTATTAAAAATTAGCTGACAGCAGAATACATTTTTCAATTGATATATATATTTTTTCATGAGGCACATTTTAATTTTCCTTGAAGAATGAGTGGCAATATTATTCTGCAAAGCAATATGTTTTGGCATCTTTCAAAGAAAATCTGATCATAATGTAAGTTTATCACTATATATTATTTAAAATTTTACGATTGCAAAATTATTCAAAATAATCTTTAAGATATTGCCAAGATAATCTGAATGAAGTACAGAGTTGAAGGATCATGATAGTTTCAACCAGTGTCTATCCTAAACAAAATTTGTGACTGATGAAGGTCTAACTGCTAAGACCTTCATCAGTCACAAGAATGAATTGGCTGTTGACTTTTGTGCTCCCTTAGCTCTCAATTGATATGCTTAGGGAGATAAAAATAGGCCATAGACACAATATATTTATATGAAAGCTAATAAGAGCCTATAACAAGCTAAGTGGCACAGTGGTCAGAAACATGTTGAAGTCCCTAGCAATTAGTAGAGGTCTCAGTGTCTAGATATCCTCTATAACTTCTAACATGTCTTATATTTGTCTTCAATTAATTAAAATGAGTGTACCCTTTTAAGTCCTTGAGGACCGGACAAATATTTATGGGTCAATATCTTTAATTAAAAGTGCAAGAAGTTTGAAAAAAAAATGACAAGGTACAGAAATATAAAAAAGAATGTGTAATGCAGATGACTATTTCAGAAAAAATAAATATTAACATTAAACCTACACTTAAAGAATAACCGAAAAATTATAGTAGTTATGTCAACCCTTACTATTCTACATATATAGTTAAAGACTCCAATTTATCTCAATACAATTTTAACACAATTTCTTGACATGCTAGCAAAATCCTCAACAAACTTCAATTCACCTACATACAACAGGGAGGACACTCATAGTTATGTTGTATGTCAAAGTATTTGTTCTCCAAATCACAGTTCACAGCTGTCAACCCTTCAATTTAATCTCCTAGGATATATGAAACCTTTCCCTGAGCGATATGATCACTATGATTAAAAAAAAAGCCTAGGTACAACCAGATGAGAGGCTTGAATGAAGAAGTGCCAACGCGCCATTTTTAAATTTGAAATACAGTTTATCCTAGTACCTTCAAGAGAAGAGCATTTACTGTATTGTGTTTATCTGACAGCCTCAGACTCAACTGTCCAAATTATTAATTGGTATCCAAATAGTTTTATCTTGGCATATTCCCACCAAATGAGATATTTTGTTCATAGTTCATCTTTACACCTTCAACAAATATCTGGACATTTTGGGAGGATACTAAATAGAACTATAAGTATCTTATACCATATAAAGGGGTTTTCTCACAGGTAGGTTCAGACTCAGACTTCCAGGCTGTTGGTGTGGCTATTAGAGTGACAGGAGTGCTGGAGGTTTATAAATAGCTGTGTACAAGATTATAGAGCTCTAAGGCTTAAATTTTGTCATTACCTTAAATAAACACAGCTTCTGTGTAGTGATGAGCGATTACATTGACTATCGGCATCGAGTTGATAGTCGATATCGGCAATTATCAAGACGATTTCCGATAGTCGATAATAGATTATCGCCGATGACCATTAAAGTCTATGGGAGAGGAACAACAGCTTCAATCTTACATCCAAACAGGGGTGGAGAAGCTGGAATTAACATCCACAACAGTAAACTGGATACGTGCTACATCTTAGGCAACACACTTAGGTTATAAAAGTCACAGAAAAAAAGTCACAGACCATTCACTATCCCTGTCTTGTACCACAGCATGACCCTTAAACCTGCATGACCCACAAATTAAAAAGTGCCAGAAGGCAGCATGATTTGAACCATCATTTTACTTGTACTGGACATTGACTAACCCTGTCCTGGAACGCAGCATGACCCTTAAAACTAAATGACACACAAATTAAAAAGTGCCTGAAAAAGGAGTCTTTGAACCACCATTTTAGTTGAACTGGGCATTGACTATGCCTGTCCTGGACCGCAGTATTACCATTAAACCTGTCTGACCCCCAAATTAAAAAGTGCCGGAAAAAGGAGTCTTTCAACCACCATTTTAGTTGAACTGGACATATGACTACACCTGTTCTGTACCACAGTATGACCATTAAACCTGTCTGACCCCATATTTAAAAAGTGCCGGAAAATGGAGTCTTTGAACCACCATTTTAGTTGGACTGGACATTGACTATGCCTGTCCTGGACCGCAGCATGCAGGTTGCATTAACCACTGAAGAACAGATTGGCGACGCTGTTCGTTACTGAGATTCACAGGGCCCTGACCCAGCGATGACAGGCCTGACGGTCCTGCAACCGACGATCCGCTGGGATGCGTGTTGTCACCAGCACTGGAAGAAGCAACTGCTCTTGTACCTCTCCCTCCATGTCCTACCCCCCTCTTTGCTCGCTTACCACCTGCATTTCGCTCCATGTTCAGAAAGATAAAAATTTAAGAAGGTATGGAAGAGTTTTTGACAGTCTCTTATTAAAAGACGGCAAATCACAGCTATTCTTAAATCCCTCTAATTTCCTACAGCCAACTAGGATTAGAAACTGAAATGTTTCTAGCGAATACCTGTGAAATGCGGTCTGGTGGAAGAACCATAAGAAAAAATCAACCATGTTCTTCCTTCAGTCCCAGGGATTTACAAATGCCCAGTAGGACTTGGAATTGATAGTTTTCAACAAAATATCATACAAGTGAGCTATCTGTGCCAAACTTAGATTCAACGAGCCCAATAAAACTATTCAGAAGTTACACGGATGAGAAATTGTGTTTTTTGCAGCACTGACACACGAGAACAGATGCTCCAAAATGTTTCTATCAGACTTGTCGTACAACGTGGCTATTTGTAAAAACTAGGGCCGCACCACGTGCAATACAGCTATTTAAAAACTATTCGGATAACAAACGGTGGTTTTTGCACCTATCAATACACCTGCGGTGACTACAAAATTGCTGTATTCAAATTTAAGTGCAAGGTGGCTTTATGAACAAAGCTGGACTGCGCCAAAGAGAAAAACATGTAATTAAATTGTGTACTGATAATAAAAGGCGTTTTTTGCACCTATAAATACACCTGAGGTGACAACAAAATTGCTGTATTCAAATTTAAGTGCAAGGTGGCTCTATGAACTAGCTGGACTGCGCCAAAGTTAAAAAACACGTAATTAAATTGTGTACAGATAATAAAACGTGTTTTTTGCACCTATCAATACACCTGCGGTGACTACAAAATTGCTGTATTCAAATTTAAGTGCAAGGTGGCTCTATGAACTAGCTGGACTGCGCCAAAGTGAAAAACACGTAATTAAATTGTGTACGGATAATAAAACGGGTTTTTTGCACCTATAAATACACCTGAGGTGACTATAAAATTTCTGTATTCAAATTTAAGTGCAAGGTGGCTCTATGAACTAGCTGGACTGCGCCGAAGCTAAAAACACGTAATTAAATTGTGTACGGATAATAAAACGTGTTTTTTGCACCTATCAATACACCTGCGGTGACTACAAAATTGCTGTATTCAAATTTAAGGGCAAGGTGGCTCTATGAACAAAGCTGGACTGCGCCAAAGTGAAAAAACACGTAGTTAAATTGTGTACGGATACTAAATGGCGTTTTTTGCACCTACAATTACACCTGCGGTGACTACAAAATTGCTGTATTCAAATTTAAGTGCAAGGTGGCTCTATGAACTAGCTGGACTGCGCCAAAGTGAAAAAACACGTAATTAAATTGTGTACTGATAATAAAACGTGTTTTTTGCACCTATCAATACACCTGCGGTGACTACAAAATTTCTGTATTCAAATTTAAGTGCAAGGTGCCTCTATGAACAAAACTGGGCCGCACCAAAGTAAAAAAAACACCTATTTGAAATGTATACGGATAATAAAAGTAGAGTTTTGTACCTATCAAATACACCTGCAGTTACTAGAAAAGATCTGTATCCTACTATAAGTACAGGCTGCACAACATACAAGTAATATTTCACCAAAAACTGGCCAAAAACTGTTAATCAAAACCCATTGCAATGCAAGGTCAAATCACAATCTGGGCTGCACAATATCTACTCTCCTTTTAAAAGCCTGCCTGCCAGCCTGTCTGTCTGTGTTTACCCTCAGCCCCCCCCCCCCCCATCCCCACGGCTGTAAAGCGCTAGATGCTCCTTTAGAATTCTCAGCCTAAGTAACTAAAAACTGCAAATCTCTAATCTACCTAAGTTCTAATGTTCACAGCTAAAAGCATAGTTGTCTGTGTGAACAAATGGAACAGTTTCGCTGAGCTGTTTTGAGAGAGACCGAGCACACGTCCTGCTCTTATGACACACAGACACACACTGAACATGAACAGGAAGGGCTGTTCTATGTAAAACGAGGTCTTGTGATTTTTCCAGCCAATCACAACCATACACATCCCAGTCATTACGTCGCACACCCAGCTCACCCTGCTCTATTCTGTAAGCTGATTTTCTGGCCTCCAAAATGACAGGAAGCGCTGAAAATGGTGCGATATTAATAGATTATGCGCAGATTTTAACCTAAATTATTGCGTGATCGAAAAAATGAGATCAACATAAAAACTGTGCCGATTTCAACTTTGCCGATAATAATCGCTCAACACTACTTCTGTGCTAGAGAAAAGACCCAACATATAGAAACTTTGGGTGACAGGTGTGAACGGGGCTGCACCAGAAGTCTGGAGTCTTTTCAGCCGAAAATTGGAGCAGCCCCGTTCGCTATATTTTTACACCTGTAGCAAGCTAATATCAGGCGCATTATGGAGCGCCCGCGGCACTTTGTAGTGCACCTGATTTCGGGTGGCATGCGGGAGGCGGGGCTCACTAAAACCGTACGAAGCTATAGATTTATAACTTTGGTACGGCAATTCTAGGCACATTACTGCTGGAACAGGTAAACCACTTTCAAAGTGCTTTACCTGACTCAGAAATGTCAAATTAGCGCTAGAATGCGTCTGACTATGACCCATAGTAGAGCGGGTTCATTCTACACTATTATTATGCTCATGCAAATTGGCATTTAAACGGCAAAATTTATACATGTCTCCCGTTGTGAGAAAAGCCTTAAATCAAGCATCTGAGAAACATTGCTGTTCTGTCGCCTATGCACTTTCGTATGGAAGCCCAGATAGAGACAAACTCACAGAATTATGACATAAAAAGGGCCGTTACTATTAAAATGTAGCCTTTAATTAAATCACTTAAAATACACTTAAAATATATAAACAGACAAATACTATAAATATTTATACTAAAAAAATTGTAGCAAGACCAGGAACACTATCCTCATATATTCACATAGATACATAGATACTCCTCGTACAAATTCAGATAATTGTAGTCAGTTTACACTTCAAACAGAAACATAATCAAAATATTACTCACAGTTAGTTGACCACCATCAAATTATCTATCACCTGTTAATCCACAGATCCTGGGTACAAAAAAGGTAATAAGTATCCCTGCAGCTCACCCTACACTGATACCTGCAAATAGATGGAGAATTCGACCCTAAAGAGACAGACCTATCTATCGGTCTAATACATAAATCAGTGGCACACTAAAGACTAAGTAAAACCTCAAGTTATATAGAAATATAGGAAATGCTTTACAGCTAAGGAAAATATGAAATAACCTGGGAATCATTAGTTTACACAGTATTTGATCAAAGATTGTATTAAGCTCGACCTCCAACAACGTCAGGTATTATATTTATATCATTTGCCTTTCAGTGTGCACCTATGCTAACGTTTCAAAGTATAATAATAGATTTGCACAAAGCCTTTTACCATTTTTGTAGTCTATTTGTGGAGATGCAATCTCATTGGCTTGCTGCACACAACCACTCTCATTTAAATCGTAGCATGGTTAATTCAATTGCAGGTTCCGTATCACCTCCTTGAAGTATGAGGCAGTCTGAATGGACTCCTAAAGGTAAACATGTTTTATGTATGTGTAGGGAACTCAACCTACTGTCTGGGCAACCCTTTGGACGTGAGTTAGGGAGGTGAGCTTAATACAATACATTGATCAATTACTGTAAACTAAGAGTCCCAGGTACTTTTCCATATTTTCCTTAACTGAAAGCATTCCTATATTTCTATATAACATTGAGGTTTTACATAGTCTTTAGATGTGCCACTGAATTATGATATTAGATGTATGTCATTGCCTTGCAGATGTGGCACACTATGCTTACGTTTTCAAAGTATATGATTAGATGTGCACAGACCTTTACATTTTTTGAATTCTATTTGGGAGATGCAATCTCATTGGCTTGCTGCACTCAAGCACCACCTTCAATTAAATTCGTGCAGGTTAATTCAATTGCAGGTTCCTTCACTCCTGGGGAAGTGGCAGTCAGGTGAATGGACTCCTAGCAAGGTAAACATGATTTTAGTGTAGGGACTCACCAGCACTGGGAACCCCTGACGTGTTTGAGGAGAGCTAAATACAATCTTTGACTAAATACTTGTAAAACTAAGAGCCCAGGTTTTTCATATTTTTCCTTAGCTGTAAAGGCATTTCCTATATTTCTATAAACTTAAGTTTACTTAGTCTTTAGTGTTGCCACGATTTATGTATTAATGGTATGTCATTGCCTTTCACAGTGTGCACCTATGCTTACGTTTTTTCAAAGTATTGATATTAGATATGCACAGCCTTTACACTTTTATGTAGTCTATTTGGGAGATGGCAATCTACATTTGCATAGCTGGCACTCAACACACCTCATTTAAATTCCGTGCAGGTAAAATTCAATTGCATGTTCCTATCCAACTCCTGGGGAAGTGGCAGTTGAATGGACTCCCTTAGCAAGGTAACATGTTTAAGTGTAGGGACTCACCCGCTCTGGGAACCCACTTGAAGTGTTGGAGGAGAGCTTAATACAATACTTTGATCAAAAACTGTGAAACTAAAGTCCCAGTTTTTCATATATTCCTTAGCTGTAAAGCATTTCCTTAAATTTCTATATAACTTGAGGTTTTACTTTGTCATTAGTGTGCACTGATTTTATGTATTAGATGGAGCTCAATGCTTACATGTGCACCTAATGCTTACTTTTCAAAAGTAATATTAGATGTTGCACAGCCACTTACATTTTGTATCTATTTGGAGATGGCAAAATCTCATAGTCTTGCTGCACCAACCACCTCATTTGTAAATCCTTGCAGGTTAATATTCAATTGCAGGTTCCTTCTATCACTCCCCAGGGGAAGTGGCAGTCTGAAGTGACTCCTAGCAAGGTAACATTAGTTTTAGTGTAGGGACTCACCCTGCTCTGAACCCCTTGACTGTGTTGTGGGAGGGTGAGCTTAATACAATCTTGATCAAATTACTGTAAACTAAGAGTCCCAATTGGTTTTTCATATTTTCCTTAGCTGTAAAGCATTTTCCTATATTTCTATATAACTTGAAGGATGTTACTAGTCTTTATTGTTCCACTGATTTATGTATTGAATATTGTCATTGCCTTTCATGTGCAACCTATGCTTACGTTTTCAAAGTATATATTAGATGTGCACAGCCTTTTACATTTTTTAGACCTATCTATCGGTGGCTAACCCTATGTATCCAAACTATCTCATTGGATAATAAATAGATACATATTTATACAAATGCAGCCTAATTTAAGGAAAAGCCACCCCACTCCAACGCGTTTCCCGCCCCACGATATACCAAGGATTCCTCAAGGGATTCAAAATACGTCATGCACAGATTGACCTACAATAGAGTCCTCTCCAGTCTTAATAGACAAAAAATGCAGCGTCTCCGGTTGCAAACCAATGTGTTCCTTATATCGTGATGCATAAAGCCATATTTTGACAATTGAAAAAATTCATCAATCTACAAGAAAAGGTGATCTAGATAAAAAATGACTCAGAAAAAAAAAATGGAGCAGACCTTCAGGTTAGAAACAACTCAACCAAAGGGATTAAGTGAAATTTTGTATTTTGGCTGGTTTTTATAGTCTCGTGTTATTCTGGATGTTGAAAGGGGACCTCCTGGATATATTGGAACGAGATAGTTCTGACTGAAAATTTATCTTACATATTAATAGATTATCTTTATAGTTTTGTATCAGAGATTAGTTTACTTTTAAGGATGTCATGAGGGACACAATAGAAAAGTGTGGATGTTTCCTGGATAGATTATCATGGAATGTTCCTTAAGGTTTCCGTGTGCAGCAGAGGGGCGCGTTGGAGTGCTCATTGGGAATGCGTCTCGACCATTGTTGAGCTGGCCGCATGAAAGGTAAATCTGGATTGGAGGTGCGCATGTGCAACATGATTACGGACAAGGTATTTCCGGTGTATGTGACATGCGCCTGCTCATTAATGATGTTTAAGCGGCGGGAAAGCACGAGGCTTCGGTGGTAAGAAAAGAGCCTATCTTATTGGGTGATTGGATGAAAGGGGGTGGCTTTATGCATCACGATTTACGGAACACATTGGTTTGCGTCCGAAGACGCTGCATTTTTTGTTTGTCAAGACTTGAGAGGACTCTATCGTGGGTCAATCCGTGCATGCCATATTTTGTTACCCCCTAGAAAACCCCTGTTATATTACGTGGGGAGAAAACGCATCAGGATGTGTGAGTTTCTTTTATCCTTACTTAGGCTTGCATTTGTAGAAATCAGTAATCTATTTATTATCCAGTCAGATAGTGTGGGTACATAGGGCTAGCCACAGATAGATGCGGCTTTCCCTTTAAGTATCAGTGTAGGGTGAGCTGCAGGGATACGTATTAACTTTTTTGTACCCAGGATCTGTGGAGTAGCAGATGATTTGATGGGGGTCAACTAACCATTAGTAATATTTTGATTGCATCTCTGTTTGAAGTATAAATTGACTACGGTTATCTGAATTTGTACGAAGTGTACCTATGTATCTATGTGAATATATGAGGACAGTGTTCCTGGTCTTGCTAGAAATATTTTAGTATAAATATTTATAGTATTTGTCTGTTTATATATTTTAAGGGATTTAATTAAAGGTTACATTTTAATAGTAAGGCCCTGTTTAAGTCATAACTTTGTTAGTTTGTTTCATATGGGCTGTTTCTCTAACTGCTGGAGTACTAGTGGTATCTGTAATTTTAAGCCCAGATAGAGGTCCACTCCATCAAATGACAAGCCATCAGAGAAAAGAAACCAAGTGAAAAGGTAAAGAAAACAGAGAACATAGTGACTAAAACTGAGTTAGGTCTTGTGAAATAATGGAGTTAGAAAGCTCTGCATGAAATACAATGCATCCCTGGACCTGTGTCTTTGGAATGAAGCCGAAAGTTGAATGGAATTTGCTTCGATTAAAAGGGCAGACCTGGGGTGGTTCGTGGATAAAGAGGCCCCAAAATTTACATCTACCTAGGGGTTAGGCCAATGAAGGTTGTTAAAAATTGAAGTTCTTGGACATGAGATAGATGTGAGACTTAATTTAGTGATGTACTTTTCCCAAAAATGCAAGATTGTCAGTAGTAACAGCAGTAAGATAAGTTTAGGTCTGTCTGATGTACGTAGCCAAAACAAAGTCGGCAGATTAATGTACATTATGTCATTTTCAATTTTAACCCATCATCGTTATGGTAAAATAAGTACAGAAAGTTGGACCACTTGATGTTAGCAGTGCAAATAAAAAAAAAAAAAAAGTCTAAACTATCCTCTTCTTTTAGGCAGATAAGGTATTTGTATCCAAGTTTAGGAATTGAATCTTTCCATAATAATGAACAATGAGCAAATGAAAAAATGTGTAAGATTAGAGTGTAAATTACCCATTTATATTTAAGGACAAGCTGCCAGGTCCCTTTCAATTTTTTTAATAGGAGGGTCATTCATCACTGGAACACAAAACAGTACACAAGCCAAAATATTTTATTTGCCTCAGGTCTAACGAAGAGAGAAAGAGGATTTAAGTTGTTCCACAAATGATGAATGAGATTTTAACTTATGGATGTTTTTTCCCCACTTCAAACAAAGGACTGCTTATTAGTGTTGAGCGATTGCGTTGGCTATCGAGATCGATCGATCTATCGGCCGAGCTATCGAAAGGTGTTTCGGATAGTGAGCATCGAGTGTTTGCGCGATGACCATTAAAAGTCAATGGGAGAGCAACATACAGACCTTCATTGTATTCACAACCCACACAAGCTGAGAAGCTGATATTAACATCCACAACAGTCAAATCGATACGTGCTACATCTTAGGAGCAACACAACATAGGTTATTAAAGTCTCACAGAAAAGAAAGTCACAGACGCATTTATACTAACCCTAGACGATGTACAACATGGCAGCCTTACCCTTAAAGCTGCGATCCCCAAAATTAAAAAGTACCAAAATGCAGTATGATCTTAAACCATCTTGTTACTTGACCTGGACAATGAATATCCCGGTCCTAAACGCAGCATGAGCCCCAAACACTGCATGGCCCCCAACATTGTAAAAAGGTGCTCGGAAAAAATGAGTCTTTCAACCCACCACATTTTAGTTGGAACTGGACATTGACTATACCTGATACCTTGGGCCACCATGTCATTAGCCCCAAACCTGCATGACCCCGCACATATAATAAAGTGCCGGAATAAAGGAGTCTTCTCCAACGCACCAGTTTATTAAACTGACCTTGACTTATACCTGTCCTGGGCCACAGCATGAGCCCCAAACCTGCGATGACCCCCACATTTAAAAAGTGCCGGAGAAAAAGGAGTCCATTCCATCCACCATTTTATTGAACTGGACATTGACTAAACTGAGCCTGGGCCACATGCATGAACCCCAAACGCTGCATGACCCCCACAATAAAAAAGTGCCGGAAAAAGGAGTCTTCATATCAACCCCCTTTTAGTTTAACTGGACAACGACAATACCTGTGTTCCTGGGCCACAGCATGACCCAGGGCCCGGAGTTACAGTTGGTTGTCCGGTTAAAGCCAGCTGGCGTTTTTCATCTAATAACACGCAGGGTTACAAATGCCTGAAGACGCAGCAAACGAAAACTGACGTGCTGGAAGAGAGTCGTGGAAGCGGAGTGATAGAACAACAGCCTTTCCTCTTTACCCAGTCAATTACCATGGGAGCGCTTTCCCCTCCGTATGAGTGTGGACCAATTGAGCTTCACTTGAGAATACTGGTGGTTAAAACGCCTACCCGTTACAACCCAGGTGCCCGTTATATCGTCGAGCATTCTTCTTTTGCTCATATTTACTCAACTGTGGAGGAAATGGTCCTCTGAACTTGTTCTCTGGTCCGTGATCCATAATCATAGTCCTCTGAATAACCTACATTCTGGTCAAGTTTCGCTGTACCTCCTTGTACAATTCAGAGGAATTTTTTATAAACATCTAATTGTTGTACATGCAAGTTTTATATAGTACTTTAATTCTAGAAAACACATTTATAAAAATAGGATGGAATCACCACCATGTCTTTGTTTCTCTTTTTTCATTGTATTAAATGGGTTGTTCCAATACAGGAATTGATAGCATGTTAAAGATCTTGTCAAAACAAATCATTTTGTGCAATATGTGGTCCATAACAAGAGTCCTACTACCCTATTCCTGTTTCTGACAGCGCCATCCAGCCTTGAGCCACTCTTTACAATTGTGAAGAACAAATGTCTGTTAGAAACAACATTTTTTTTATAATAGGACCTGTAGGTAAATTGCTGCATTCAAAGCTAGCATGACCCCAAAAAATTTATAAAAATAGACTTCACAGCCACTGTTAAAAATTGTGAGGGAGAAAAGCCACTTCGAAGCCACATTACTGTAACAAAGGACCATGATAATTGCTGTATCTCACAGCTACATGACCCCAAAAAATTATAAATATGACTTCCTCAAGCCACTAGATAAAAATTGTGAGTGAGACGATTGCCGACTTAGAAGGCCACATTTCGTGTTCCAAAGGACCATAATTATAGCTGTATCTTCACAGCAACAATGACCCCAAAAAATTAAAAATATGACTTCTCAGCCACTGTTAAAAGATTCGTGAGGGAGTAAATTCCACTTAGAAGATCACATTTCTTTACCAAAGGACCATGATTATTGCTGTATCTCAGACAGCAACATGACCGTCAACTAAAACCATTGACAATGTCTAAAACTTCATAAGATAAAGTGAGTAAATGGAATACGTGTTGTCATAGAAACCTGTTAGTCGTTTTACATCTCCCTCACAGCAAAACCACAAAATAACTGTTGGGAAAAGATAATAAAAATTGCAGTAAGAATGATCATTTTAAAAAAAGTTTTCATGAGGAATCCCCTTTTGTTTGAAAAACGGAATGTGAAAGCGTAAGATCGTTGGGCAACTAAATCAGTGACCACGGCAATTGGGCCGTACGAACATCATCAAGATCCATACGCCTGATTCATCTTGATGAAATCAACAACAACCACATTATCTGTGGAAAGCCGAGATGCGTTTGTCTGTAATGACTCCCTCCAAGACTGTGAGCTGAAGTGTCCTCTCCAGATAAGACGCTGGCTGCTGGGCAAGACAACAACTCCAAAGGGCTGTTACAAGCCAGCTCGGAGCCATTCGTCCATTTTGGATACCCAGTAAAGTCCTATGGTCCCGTGAACACAAGCAAGAAACAACATCAGGTGTTGAGACCAGAAAGTCATGGGCACCATGACTTAAGCGATCTCTGTGTGTTTGGATGTGTGTCCCTGCATTGCAAGCCGTTGTTGATGTGGTAAACAAAGATTGCCAGAGGACACCCATTATTGCTTCTGCCATTCCTGTTGCCTGCTGCTGCCTCAAAGTACGCCTACTTGGCACTCTACCTGCTGTCGACGTCGCTGAAGATGTTTCCACCGTGACATTTTTGGAACGTGAAGTACAGACGCAACAATGTCTCCATTGGACAAACAGCAAGGTCTACCATTTCCTTGCAATTTTACACTCTAATTTGTGGTGGGTGAAGGAAAGTGCTGATTTTTGTTTGTACAGGGGATCACAGAGGCTGCCACCCAGTAACAGTTGTTCAGTTTTGTGATGAGGCCAATATGCCGAGGATCATGTAAGGAGGAAATGGATGCATCCCTAAGCACCTCATGTGAGAGATGGAGCCATTTGAATTCCAAGCCATCTGGATCTAGGTGCACTAGAAAACTGTGATCAACCTCATCTTTCCTCCTCCGCCTTCCAATACGCGGCCAACCTCTACCAAGGCAGGGACGCGGTCGTAACATCGTTATTCAAGGATATAACCCTTCCTCTCCTCCTCCTCCGCCTCCTACCCGCTGCCCTCCGGCACAGCTGGTCAAACACAGCCCTGACTTGCTGATATTATGCAACCCTTGAGAGCTGATGCGCCACCTTTGCACTAGCTCTCACACCCCGAACCCACTGCCTAATGAAGACCGATTAAATTGTGAAAATGTTCGGGCGTCATTGTGGATTTGACGGAGCAGAGGCTCCGTGTCCGCATCTGTGTCCGTCTCCCTCCTCTCGTCGCAGGCGGGACCTGTTTTGTTTTCAGAGTGTACCAACATCGTCATCCAGAACTAAGATCACCACAATGCTCATGCAGACAAGGGCTTTTGGTTTTGACCGACTGAGCCATTTTGGTTGGCTTCTTCAATACTGCAATGATGGTGCAGAGGGCCTCTTTCACCTGCCTACCCTCTCGTGGTTCAACACCCCCGAGGTCCGTGACCGCTGCTTGTCAGGCATGTGTCACTTCGTACTGCTAAATAGCATTGCCTGCTGCTCACAATCCGCTGGGAGTCAGTGTGCAGGGTGTAATTCCAGCGTGTTGGCGGTACTTCAACGAATGAGACGGTTTGACGGGGTAGGCCTAGACTGACGCTTGCAACGCAATGCCAGGCGGGAACGAAGCAGTGTTGCGAACGGCGGAAGTGCGAACTCATACCTCGAGCCTCTACTCTTCAGCATGCAGTCTCAGTACCCTGGAGACTCTTTAGAAAATTCCTGGACGACAAGAGGTTTCATGACATGTGCCAGGCAATGGAAATGTTCTTGCCAGCCTACCGATCTTAAGGGTGGCCGAGCAGATTTCGCCCGTTATCGCACACCCGCATTGCCTGCACAATGTTCTTTGTCACCCCCAGCCCAGTCGCTCAGGTCATCGTAGCATAGAAGCGACCCACTAAGCTCCTGACCTGTGTGTGGACGGTCTCCAATGCAGATAATTTCAACACGGCCTGGTGTCTCTGGCCACAGTGAGATGCCATCAGTGACCTTAGGGGAAAGAGCCTGCACCATCCCCTGCGGTTTGAAGAGCGTAGGCGCCGTGATCCTGAGAGCCACACCGTCAACCACCCAGAGACATCCACCCAGACTCACCCAGTGATGCTGTCACAGAGATATAAGCGGCCTTTGGCCGTAGCTTTACTAGTCCATGTGTCGTGGTGGATGGACACTTTTATCCGGACACAGATGCAGCACCAACGCCTTGAAATTTTTAGATGACACGTGGCTGCAGGGCCAGGGACGGCTTTTTCCTGCAAAGAATATGCCTGCTCGGCATCTGGTATTGGGTCAAAGCGAGGGCCATGACTTGGCGGAACCCATCTGTGTCCACGCAGAACGAAAGGCAACATTGTCCAAGGCCAAAAGCCTTGCAATGCCGACGATCATGGCTTTTGGCTTTTGGGATGGTTGTTGGGGTTTAAAGTTTATTCTTCTGCTTACCCTAAACCTGTGGAAACAGAAGGCCTGGCTGGGGGCCTCTTAAAGACTGTGGCGCTGTACGTCAAGCCAGGTCGACAAACTGGGCGAAGAGAGAAGTGGTAGGATGGGGTCTCCTGGTGGTGCGTGAGTGGTACTCGGAAAGCGACGGGATGAGGCTGAAGCGGGAGGCTGATCCCTGATCAGACTCTCAGAGACATGGGCAGCTGAGGGAACTCTTGGTGGTGGCGGAGGAGGAGTAGCGGAAGAACCAGAGGGGTGTGACATGTGGTTGGTAGGCTCGCGACGGTCAGGCCTTTTTTGGCCAAGTGTTGCCCCACTCCATTGTCAACTCATGCAGTCGCTGTGCATGTGACTAGCCATGTTGGTGGTGGTTAACCACATAAGGTTCTTTCTTGCCTCTACTTATGCGTTACTCGGTTCAAAGGCTTCAATAATGACTCATCGTCTTGGTGAATCATAGGCTGCTCCAAGAAGGCCAGGCTGAGAGTCCTGACCTTTTTGACGGACGATAAGCGAGGAGCGGGGTTTGCGCTGACCGTGTGCTGGCGGAACTCAAATCAGCGTGGACCTTTCTGCGACCCCGCCCTCATCCCTTTTGGAAGGCGGGACCCGTATTGACCACTAACCTCAACTGTCTTCCTCCTCGCCACTGAGAAGCGCTCGCAACAAATTCTGCGGAAAGACCAGGATGGATCCGCATTTCGTCACAACATCCATCACAACACAGGTGACGGTGTTCGTCCTGACTTTCTTCATCCAGAAGCTGGCGGGCCTACAAGCAGGGCACTGCCAAGGCGTTGCCTGACCGCTTCCGGATTTTGTCCGATTGACCGGCTTTTCCTACACCTCCTCTGATGGCATCAATAACTGGGCGTCAGAGCAACTAATCATCCACTTGATCATTTAACATCCTTATCTGACCCCAACCGCACCGGCATTTTGTCCATCAAAGAGGGCCTTCAGGAAAAAGTGATTATACCACAGTGGTGGGTACACTATTGACATTTGGGCTCTTCATTGTGGAACGGATGCTGATAGATGCTGAAAGTACGACATTTGTGGCCGTGACTGCGAGGACGAGGAGGTAAGACTGCTAGATGCAGGTTGCATTAACCCTTAAGGACAGATTGGCGCTATGTTCATACTAGTAATCACAGGCCCTTGACCCAGTCGATGACAAGGTCCTGACTGGTCCTGACAAACTGAAGATCCGCCCCTGGGCATGCGTTGTTGTTCCGCCAGCACTGGAAGGAGCAAACCTTCTACTTCCTACCACTACCACAATGTGTACCCCCCACTTTGCTCGCTACCACCTGCATTTCGCTCATGTTCAAGAAATATAAAAATTTGAGAAGGTATGGATAGATATGGAAAGTCGTCGTGTCTATAAAAAGACGGCAGAAATCACAGCTATTCTCTCAATCCCTCTAATCAAAACAAACTGCATAAAATGTCGCAAAAACACGTATTTGTTATCTTTTGGTATAATAAACGTATTTTTTGCACCTTCAATTCACCTGTTGTGAATATATAATAGCTGTTTTAAGATTACGTATGAGTGCAGGCGTCCAATGAACTAAGTGCTGGGGGTGCGCAAAAGTCAAAAACACTACTTACGTAAATGTTATGTTTGATTATAATAAACTGTATTTTTGCACTTTCATTTCACACCTGTGGTGAATATAGAATTGTGCCTGTTTAAAGATTTACGTATATCTGCTTCAATGGAGAACATTGCTGGAGAGCGCAACAAGTCAAAAAACAGTAACTGTTAATGTTTTGAAATAATAAACTGTATTTTTTGCACCTTTCAATATTCCCCTGTGGTGAATATAAATTGCTGTTTAAGATAACGTAAGAATGCTGCAGTCAATGAACAATAAATGCAGGTGCCGCAAAAGTCAAAAAAACACGTAACTGTTATGGTTTTGATTATAAATAAACAGTATTTTATGCACCTTTCAATTCATCCTCTTTGGTGAATATAGAATTGCTGATTTAAGATTTTACGTAGAATGCGTCTGCTTCCAACTGAACAGTGCAGGGGTGCACAAAAGTCAAAAAACACGTAACAGTTATGTTTGATATAATAACTGTCTTTTGCACCTTTTTCAATACACGTGTGTGAATAATAGACTTGCTGTTTTAAGATTTACTATGATGCTGGCGTCAATGAAACTGATGCTGTGGTGCGCAAAAGTCCAAAAAACAAAGAAACTGTTATTTTTGATATAATAAACGCGGTATTTTTTTGCAACCTTGTCAATCACCTGTGGTGAATTATAGAAATTGCAATTTTAAAGATTTCTACGTATCTGCGTCAATGAACAGCGATGCTTGGTGCGCAAAAGTCCAAAAAACACGTAACTGATTTATGTTTTGAATATAATAAACGTAATTCTTTTTGCACCTTCAATACACCACGATGGGTGAATATAAAATTGCGCGTGGTTTAGAAAGAGTTTACATAGATGCTAGCAAGCGTCAATGAACAGTGCTGGTGCGCAAAAGTCTAAAAACATTAACTGTGTAATTTGTTGATAATAATAAACGGTATTTTATGCACCTTTCATTCACTACTTTGGTGAATATAGATTGGCTGATTTTAAGATTTACGTAGATGCGCGGTCATGAAACAGTGCTGGTGCGCAAAAAGTCAAAAAACACGTAACAGTTTATGTTTGAAATAATAAACATTATTTTTGCGACCTTTCAATTCACCTGTGGTGAATATTAATTGCAGTTTTAAGATTATACCGTAGAAGCTGCCGTCAAAGAAACAGTGAGCATAGGTGCCGCAAAAAAAGTCAAAAAACACGTAACTGATATGTTATTGAAATAATTAAAAACGGTAAATTTTTTGCACCTTTCAATTGCACCTGGAGGTGAAATATAGAATTGCTGTTTAAGATTTACGTAGATGCTAGCGTCATATGACAAGTGCAGGGTTCACAAAAGTCATAAAAAACAACTACCTGGTTTATGTAATTATATAATAAACAGGGTATTTATGTTGCACCTTTCAATCACACTAGTGGGTTGAATAAAGAATGCTTGTTATAAGATTTAACGTATGATGCTGGCGTCAATGAGAACATGTGCTGGGTGCGCAAAGTTCAAAAACACTGTAACTGTTATATTTTTGATATAATAAACGGTATTTTTTGCACCTTCCTAATTCACATGGTGAAATATAGCATTGCTGTTTTTAAATTAACGTAGATGCTAGCTTCCAAATGAACAGGAGCTGGGTGCCCAAAAGTAAAAAAAACCGTACACTGTTATGTTTAGATATAAATAAATGGTAATTTCTTTGTCACCTTGGAATTCACCGTGGTGAATATAGAATTGCTGTTTTAAAGATTTACGTAGATGCTGTCGCAATGAACATGGCTGGGTGCGTCAGAAAATCACAAAACATGTAGACAGTTTATGTTTTGATATAATAAACGGTAATATTTGCAAACCTTCAATTCACCTTTGTGTTGAATATAGAATAGCTGTTTTTAAGTTTACGTAGTTCTGCGTCAATGAGACAGTTGCTGGGTGCCTCAAAATTCAAAAAAAACTCGTAACTGGTATGTTTGATATAATAAACAATATTTTTTTTGTGTCACCTTTCAATTCACCTGTGGTGAATATAGAATTGTCTGTTTTTAAGATTTACGAAGATGCTGCGTCAATGAACAGTGCTGGGTGCGCAAGCAAGCAGTCAAAAAAACACGAGTAACTGATATGTTTTGATATAATAAAACGGTATTTTTGCACTTTCATCACCCTGTGGTGAATATAATTTGCTGTTCTTAAGATTTACGTATAAGCTGCGTACAATGAACATTGCAGGTGCACAAAAGTCAAAAAACATCGTAACTGTTAATGAATTAAATAATAAACGGTATTTTTTGGCACCTTTCAATTCACCTGTGTGAATAATAGATTGCTGTTTTTAAGATTTACTAGAAGCTGTGCGTCATGAACAGTGCTGGGTGCGCAAAATGTCAAAAAACACGTAGCTGTTTTATTTGTCTTTTGACTATAATACAACTCGAATTTCTTTGTCACCTTTCAATTCACCTTCATGTGGTGAAAATAGAATTGCTATTTTAAATTTACTAGAACTAGCGTCATGAACAGTGCTGGATGCGCAAAAGTTCAAAAAACACTAACTTGTATATGTTTTATATAAAAAACGTATTGTTTTGCACCTTTCAATTCACTGTGAGTGAATATAGAATTGCTGTTTTAAGATTTCTGTAGAGAGCTCAGCGTCATGAACAGTTCGGCTTGTGCTGCGCAAAATTGCAAAAAAGCACGTAACGTGTGAAGTTTTTCGTACGAACACGGTAGTTTTTGTGGCAACAAACAACCTGTGCAGACAGACAAGATTGCTGGTTGTAATTTAAGTGCAGAGTCTTTAAAAAACAACAGACACAGTGTGAAATGGGTAAAATTGAACACCTATCTGAAATTGTATACTGAATAATAAAAGTGGAGTTTTGCAGCTAACAAAGAGAACCTGCAGTTACTTTAGAAATGAGTGTTTATCCAATATAAGATCAGGCTGCCAAATATCCAGGAAATTTTTCAATAGCAACTGTAATAATATAAGATAATCCACTACAATTCTACACTAAGTCTTGTGATTTTATCCAGTATGTTCTTAAAAGATTAGAGCTTGTCTTTCTGTGTTCGCCCGCCCCCCTCCCCCGCTCCCACCGCCGTGAAATTTACACCAGCGGTAGAATTCAGCTTTAAAATTCTCAAGCTAACTACATAGAAATTGTTTCAAATATCCCTAATCTAAACTAATTGGAAGGATCAACAGCTAATAGTAGAGGTATTCTCTGTGTCAGAAAAGACTAATATCGCTGAGCTGTTTGGGCCACAGGCATGAACGCAGGTCCTATCCCTATGATACGCTGGAGAAGCAACAGAGGCCTTAAACAGAAACTCTGTTCCTATGAAAAACGGGTCCATGTATTTTTCCAGCCAATCGCAAACCATACACAAACCCAGTCTGAAGTCGCACTACACATTTCTGCTCCCCTGCACTATCTGTAAGCTGATTTGCTGGCAGAGTCAAAAATACAGAAAGCGCCGAAAAGGCGCGACTAATAATGATTGCACAGATTTTAACCTAATAACGCATGATCTGGAAATAATCGATCACCATAAAAACCTTGCCGATTTCAACTTTGTCGATAAAAATCGCTCAACACTACTGCTTTTATAAAGAGCTAGGAGTAGCTACAATGGAGATGATGATTAGCACTATTGCCTTTCACCGGAGGGGTCCTATGTTCAAAATTCCAGGTAGAGTAAACCAAAGTAAGAAGAATTTATTTTGTCATAATGCATACCTGTTTGAGGTTTCCTTTTGTTTATTTGCACAGTTTAAATAAATACTCAGGAGTACAGAGGATAGATGGAGAATGACAGCAACTGGGGTTGAACACTCACACAGCAGTGAGTGTGTGTTATAACTAGGCAGGGAAGAGACTGACAATAGCTGCCTGAGAGGAGGAGGGTGAATCTGAGCATGTTGCGGCTAGGACCAATGAGAGTTCTTCGTCACTATGTCGGCATTACCATAGAGATCGACTGAATCCTATGGTGATCCACAAAAGTAGCATCTTACACAGACAAAAATTTTAACTGAATTTTTAATAGTGATGAATGGTGAAAATGTTAATTATTTGAATGCTTTCCACATCAATTTTACTTTGTGATAAAACCCCTTCCATCACCAAAATCTAAAGAAAGGATGAGAGGAAGCAGCCTGGGCAGATTTAATTTCTAGACAAAGTCATAAATACAGTTACCCACATTTAGAATTATGTGGAGGTACAACATTTTATTATACAAGACAATGGCAAGTCATATGCCTGCATGTTCTCAATAAATATCAGCCACTTTGCTCAAATATATGTTTAGCATCTATGAAGAGAAGGCAGAGTGGAGAGTTATGCTCTTCCAACTGAGATTATAATCAGTTTTCTGATGGTGTTAGCTCTTGCTTTCTCTAATGAAATCCATATGTGCACTGTAAATATAAGAAGGATGTATTGCTCAAGCCTGTTGACAAGTATCTTGGTATAATTTTTATCCTCAACTTTGATGAATGTGATTAGTGTTGAGCGATTATTATCGACAAAGTTGAAATCGGCACGTTTTATTTATGTTGGTCAATTTTTGATCACGGCGAGTAACATTTAGGTTTAATATGTCTTGTAGCATAATCAAACTAATATGCGCCATTTTTGGCGCTTCCTGTCCTTTTGGCGGCAGCAAATCAGCTTAGAGAATAGAGGCAAGGTGAGCTGGTGTGCGACTCATGACTGGGAATGTGTAATGGATTAGATTGGCAGGAAAAATCACATGACCACGTTTTAACATAGAATCTAGTCCCTTCCTTGTTCAAGATCAGTGTGTGTCTGTGGTATCATAAAGAGCAGGACTTGTGCTCGGTTCACTTCTCACAACAGCTCAGCGCAACTGTTTCTCTTTGTTCACGACAGACAACTATGCTATTTAGCGTGAACATTGAACTTAGGTAGATTAGAGATTTTCATTTTCAGTTACTTTTAGGCTGAGAGAATTCAAAGGAGCATCTAGCGCTGTACAGCTGCGGGGGGAGAGGGCCATGGGGGGGGGGGGAGCGGCGCCACAGACAGACAGACAGCTGGCAGCAGCAGGCTTTCAGAAAGGGAGAGTGGATAATTGTGCAGCCCAGACTCTGCTTTGACCCTGCATTGAAATGGATTTTTATTAAACAGTTTTTGGCCAGTTTTTGGTGAAATATTAGCTTGTATTTTGTGCAGCCTGTACTTATATTAGGATACAGATCTTGTCTAGTAACTGCAGGTATATTTGATAGGTGCAAAACTCACCTTTTATTATCTGTACACAATTTAATTAGGTTTTTTTGGACTTTGGCGCAGCTCAATTTTGTTCAAAGACCCACTTTGTACTCACAATAGGATACAGAACTTTTCTAGTCACCGCAGGTGTATTTATAGGTGCAAAAACCACGTTTTATTATCCGGACACAATTTAATTAGGTTTAGTTCACTTTGGCGCAGACCATTTTTGTTAAAAGACCCATCTTGTACGGATTATAACATACAGAAATTTGCTAGTAATTGCAGGTGTATTTCATAGGTGCAAAAACCTATGAAATACACCTTATTTCATTGCTTTTCACTTTGGAGCAGGCCAGCTTTGTTCAAGGACACACTTTGTAATCACAATAGTATACAGAACTTTTCTTGTCACCGCTGGTGTTTTTTTTGTTGCAAAAACCACTTTTTATTAACCTTAAAAATTTTAATTACGTTTTTTTCACTTTGGCGCAGGCCATTTTCGATAAAAGACCCATCTTGTACGAATATTACCATACAGAAATTTGCTAGTAATTGCAGGTGTATTTCATAGGTGCAAAAACCACCTATCATTAACAGTACAAAATTTTATTCCTTATTTTTCACTTTGGCGCAGCCCAGCTTTGTTCAAAGACCCACTTTGTACTCACAATAGGAAACAGAACTATTCTAGTCATCGCAGGTGTATATATAGGTGCAAAAACCACCGTTTGTTATCCTTATAATTTTTAAATAGCTGTATTGGATGTGGTGCGGCCCTAGTTTTTGCAAACAGCCACGTTGTACGAAAATTCTGATAGAAAAATTTTCTAGCAACTGTTCTCGTTTGTCGTTGCTGCAAAAAACACAATTTATCATCTGTGTAACTTCTGAATAGTTTTATTGCGCTCGTTGAATCTCAGTTTGGCGCACTTGTATGTTATTTTGTTGAGCAATTCCTGTAGTGAGACAACCCATTTAATACAATTAAAAAAAGAGAAACAAAGACATGGTGGGATTCCATCCTATTTTAAAAATGTGTTTTCTAGAATTAAACTACTAAAAAACTTGCATGTACAAAATAGCTGATACAAATATTCCTCTGAATTGTACAAGGGAGGTACAGGAAGACTTGAACAGATGTAGGTTACCCAGGACAGGTATAGTCAATGTCCAGTTCATCTAAAATGGTGGTTTTCCGGCACTTTTTAAATTTGTGGGTTATGCAGGTTTGGGGCTCATGCTGTGGCCCAGGACAGATATAGTCAATGTCCAGTTCAACTAAAATGGTGGTTCAAAGACGATTTTTCCGACACTTTTTTAATCTGGGGATCATGCAGGTTTGGGGCTCATGCTGTGGCCCAGGACAGATATAGTCAAAGTCCAGTTCAACTAAAATTGTGGTTGAAAGACTCCTTTTTCTGGCACTTTTTTAATCTGGGGGTCATGCAGGTTTGGGGCTTATGCTGTGGCCCAAGACAGGCATAGTCAATGTCCAGTTCAACTAAAATGGTGGTTCAAAGACTCCTTTTTCCGGCACTTTTTAAATTTGTGGGTCATGCAGGTTTGGGGCTCATGCTGTGGCCCAGGACAGATATAGTCAATGTCCAGTTCAACTAAAATGGTGGTTGAAAGACTCCTTTTTTCCGGCACTTTTAAATTTGTGGGTCATGCAGGTTTGGGGCTCATGCTGTGGCCCAGGACAGGTATGGTCAATGTCCAGTTAAACTAAAATGGTGGTTCAAAACTCCTTTTTCAGGCACTTTTTAATCTGTGGGTCAGACAGGTTTAATGGTCACACTGTGGTACAGAACAGGTATAGTCAATGTCCAGTGAAACTAAAATGGTGGTTTAAAGACTCCTTTTTCCAGGACTTTTTAATCTGTGGGTCATGCAGGTTTAAGGGTCATGTTGCGGTCCAGGACAGATATAGTCAATGTCCAGTTCATCTAAAATGGTGGTTAAAAGACTCCTTTTTCCGGCACTTTTTTAATCTAGGGGTCAGATAGGTTTAAGGGTCATGCTGCGTTCCAGGACAGGGATAGTCAATGTCCAGTTCAACTAAAATGATGGTTCAAATAACACTGCCTTCTGGCACTTTTTAAATTGTGGGTCATGCAGGTTTAAGGTTCATGCTGTGGTACAAGACAGGGAGAGTGAATTGTCTGTGATTTTCTTTCTGTGGCTTTTATAATCTAATGGTGTTGCCTAAGATGTAGCACGTATCCATTTTACTGTTGTGGATGTTAATTCCAGCTTCTCCAGCCCTGTTTGGGTGTAAGAATGAAGGTATTGTTCCTCTCCCATAGACTTTAATGGTCATCGGCGATAATCTATTATCGACTATCGGAAATCGTCTTGATAATTGACTATATCGACTATCGACCCGATGACAGTCAACGTAATCGCTCATCACTAAATGTGATACATCTGCACAGTTATGTCCTTACTTACCTTTCCTTTTGTTAAAATATATTGAGATACATGCCGTATGATGACTAGCTTTGAAAAGAACATGATTTTGTGAATTTCTCTAGAGAGATGTTTATATATTTGCATCTGT
Organism: Phyllomedusa bahiana; assembly: GCA_025379985.1. Taxonomy (NCBI): domain Eukaryota; kingdom Metazoa; phylum Chordata; class Amphibia; order Anura; family Hylidae; genus Phyllomedusa; species Phyllomedusa bahiana. The sequence continues at coordinate 624 of JAODAL010011611.1, read as the reverse complement.
GTAGGCACTAAGTGTGACATGTATGAAAGGGTTTTTCACCCTTTTTTCTATAGTACAAAGCACCTAACTGAGCCAGCTACGATGTCTAATGTGCATAATGAATGTGTTAGGTGCATTGTTCTTAAGACTCGACCCTTTTCAATGCGCCTAACATGAAGGGGTGTTCTGGGGGCGTTATGGAGGTATGTCATACCAAATTCATAAGATTAGACACATATATAAATGTGGTTCGGCAAAACTAGGCACATTACTGCTTCGACAGGCAGACGTATGGTCTGCCTGAGCCTGAGGAGTCGAAGTGAAGGTAGATTTGCTGTATGGGGCAAAAATGTCCCTTATTTCTCCACTTACATCAGTACATCAATAAAAAGTAATTTATTATAATTATCAAACTGTATAAAATTTAATTATTTAAATTTAATGTGATCATATAAAATTAATATAAAAATATATAATATCCCCAAAATATAGAAATATCTACTATAAAATGTATTTAAAATTCATACAATCTTAAACTTATTTTACATTAAATAACTCATTGATTATGTTGTTCAGATTTTTATATTTAAAATTTTTACGACATTAAATTTGAAATTTATTTTTGCTGCTCTACCCTTATTCTAC